>JAVJIF010012403.1:0-148426 GCA_038442645.1 Agave tequilana
GTGTGGATGTCATTAGCTCCATGGCAAGCTCCGCTGATAGATCTACTGAGTTCTTTACAAGAGGCTCTTCTATCTTTGGCTCTGGTTCAGGTTCATCAACAACTACTGGCTCTGACCCTAGCTTAGCTGCATTATCTTGTTCTGGCTCGTGCTCCAACTCAGCAACAACTTCTGACCCTGGCTCCTCGAGAACGTCAGGCTCGACAAGGGCTGAAGGCTCTGGATCTGTGTCCCTCTTTGTAGCCTGACTTGCTGCAAGTTTTTCGAGGGCCACCCGAATCTTAGTGCAGAGATCTGTGATTGACCGGCTCTCGGGCTCTTGCTCAACATTGGGCTCTTTATAGTCTGACTCAGATGAAGAAATGGGTAGAGCATAACGAGCGCGAAGAAAGTCTTGCAAGAAAAACCAATATCAACATAACTTATAATTGTTCTCTACCCAATAATATGGCTCTCCCACCAACTTCATTCGGGCA
Organism: Agave tequilana; assembly: GCA_038442645.1. Lineage (NCBI taxonomy): Eukaryota > Viridiplantae > Streptophyta > Magnoliopsida > Asparagales > Asparagaceae > Agave > Agave tequilana. The sequence continues at coordinate 477 of JAVJIF010012403.1, forward strand.
TAGAAGCACTTTTGCTCAGATGTCAGAGAAAAATAATTGAAGAAAGTTTCAAGATTGCTCTCTCAGTCTTCATAACCGTAACGGTCATAAAAACCACGAAAAGTCGGGACAGCCGCATACATTTTCCATTCAACTTCCTTTGGATCACCATTAGTATGAATATATTGACCACAAAAATAAAATCCCATAAGGAAAATTTCAGTGCATAAACTCAAAAATTACCCAAGAATCTCAAAGGCTCGAACTGGACCTAAATCGGACTGTTGCAGGACTTATAGCAGCACCAAACAGGGATTGTGGAGGTCGTCTCTGCTGCTTGAATGCTGTGAAAATCTATCTAGTAACTCCGGGGCTCTGTCACGAGCCTAATGCTTCAAACAGAGCTCAAAACGGATTCCGAACGGGCGAGCTTTGGGTTTTTTTTGGGGGGAAGAATTACATGAACTGGGGGGTTACTGTTCATGTGAACAGTAATCGGGGTTTACTGTTCACATGAACAGTATCGGGTACTGTTCAGGTTTACTGTTCACGTGAACAGTATCGGGTTACTGTTCACGTGAACAGTAATCGGGTGATTACTGTTCACGGAACAGTAATCCAAAAATTCTCTTTTTCCAAAACTAGGTTTTTTTTCTGATCTTTTTTTGATTTTCAAGAACTAGGGTTTTGGGAATTTGTGAAAGTTTTGGTGGAGAAAAAAAAAAGATTTTTTTGGAAGTTAGGATTTTGTAGAAGAAGTGAAAAAGAGCAGTATTTAGCTCTGATACCAAAATGATGGGGGACGAACTCAAGGAAATCTCAACCTAAGGTTTCTCTCCCAAGATAGGGTTTGGGAATCTATGCCTAGGGTTTCTCACCTGAAGCAAACAGGCTACTCAAATGCTCAAACAGCAATTTTCATTATCAATCATTAACTGAAGAAAACAATAGTAATCTCAGCCTTATATAGGCCTATAAAAAAAAATAACTCCCACCATAACCGATGTGGGATAAAACTAACCAACAATAATAACAACTAAAACAAACTACAATAAGATAAGATAAACTAACAACTAAATCAAACAAATCCTACTAGATGTCCCCATCAGTCTCTCTATATATTCACACACACACACACAAGCACAAATATATAAATGTAATATAGGTTGTATCCATTCTGTTTGGAAATTTGCCATATCGTTGTGTATATCGTGTCATACACGTATCCTATGTCTATGCTTCATTGATTGCAGGGCAAAATTGTATAAAGAAAAATCAACAATTAACAATTATAGGTTTTACCGCTTGACGTGTTTTCTCAACTTGGTATTATTCCCCCTAGGACGTGTGAGTAGCTCACTACCATGCCTAATGTGCTCTCAGTCGTGGTAACCTGTCCTTTCGACCTTCAGACTCAAAACCATGTCGAAGAGTATTTTCTAATCAGCAATAATATCCATATCAGAAGTTTGCCAAGAACTGCGTTATTTATCACCTAACAAACTGATGTGATCGTACATTTGCATATTGTAAACATTCCCTCAAAAGCAGTAACATCAGAAAAGCCTAACATCCAACAGTCCTCAGGCTAGAATGTTTGATTCCTCCTATTGGAACAAAAGTTACAGGGCTAAAAGAATATCGTAGTCGACCTTTCACAAGTTAAGTGCCAATGAACCAGATACTTCCAAAATGAACTCACAATAGGATAATAATAGCAACAACTAGATAATGAACAACAATGGCTTGTATAAATTTTTAAACCTTAAACAAAATAAATAATGTTTTAACATAACATAGAATTCCTGAGATTGACTTCAATTGACATTCACAAAATAGGAAAAGGTGTGACCAAGTGTAGGCAAGCTTACATGATCTGTGTCAACTTCTGCAATGATCTCTTTTATTGTTCTTGCATCACCCATATTATACTTCATCAGGGCTTGCTCCAATTCCTCCACCGTGATGTACCTGAGCAAAGAATACTACAGATCAACCATGACACCCTTTTAAGAAAAATGTTAAAAGGAATTTTTGTGATAGGAAAGAGTTACCCGCTCCTGTCCTTGTCAAAATATTCAAAAGCCTTATATAAATGGTCTTCTTTCTCCATTCTATTCATGTGCATGGTAGCTGTTATAAATTCAATGTAATCAATGGTCCCATTTCCATCTACATCAGCCTGTAAACAAAGCCATGGTCCATTTAATACCCACAACTATAAAAGGGAACAGAACGTAGAGATGCGACATTATGTTCCAAGAGACGTTCCCAAGGACTGGATTCCTACCACTTCATTATGTTGCTAATATTCAAGTAACATTACTTTTTGCAGTTCTACAACCCCCCCCCCACCCCCCCCACCCCCCCCCCCCCCCCAAAAAAAAAAAAAAAAAAACCCCCACAAAAGAAGAAGGAAAAGAAAAGGGAAAGAAAAAGAAAAGAACCACACCACCACCCAGCTCAACCAAAAATTATAAAAATACAAATAAAAATAAAAATTGTCGCAATAATTTTTCAGTGGTAGTGATGCAATAGAACCCCATGAAGCCCACTCGACTAGTCCAGAGCTCTCTTTACAAAGATACCATGTAGTTCATGAAATCTATGCATGGTATGTTTGTTCTTGTATTGGTATTTGGTATTATAGTTATGAATTGCATCAGGGCCAAATACACTAAGAACAGACCTAGGCTCATGTTACGTTCGGTGTAGGGGTTCGGTGTAGGATTTAGGTTTTAATTTATTTCTACTACTTTGCTATTTTTTGCTGTTTTATCTTTAAAAAGTAATTTTAGATATCTATTAGAATTTTAGTTGATACAGAAATATTTGCTGTAGCGTGAATTATAAAGGTAATCTTAACAATTCTGATTAGATTACAATTATATTTTTTTAGGAAGTATGTTAGGGTCTTCATATAAAAGGGCCTTGTGCCTTCTCTTTCAAGAAAGTGAATATCTGTAGAAAAGAAAACATTGTTCTTTTGAAGGAATTGTTTTGAACCTTCATGTTCAAGTTGTGAGACAGCTTGTATTAGGATGTGAAATTCTATGAACATGTGATCCATACTTCTCTAATCTTGTGACCCCCCCCCCCCCCCCCATATGACCAATACAGAATTGTGCGGAAAATTGCATTTAGAAAAGCTCCAGGGGTTATATACTAAAGGGTGTGTTCCTTCAGTATTTTGGAAAAGTGAATGTAGAAAGCTATAACATAAGCCTTTGAATCGAAAATGGCCACCAGCTCATTATCAAAGCCCAAAGTACTAACGTAACTAGCTTATCTCCGAATAGCTGCCCAAGATCCATGTTGTAACCAGTCTACATGGACAAGAGATGTTGGTGTCAAGTGTCCAAAATGTGAATACAAATATTTATCTCTGTATGTATCTAATAAGTATATAATACATCAATTTGTGCATTGTTCAATAAAATAAACATGACAATATAGAGTTGACAATGTGCCTATAAAAGGTCCAATACTGAAATAGAATGATGATATATCCATAACCTTGTGACAAGGAGTGTTAAGATTGTGCCAAAATGTGTCCTTTCGAAGTGTGTGGTTGCCCGGGCATGTCAAAAAAAAAGGGGGGAGTGGTGGGGGAATAGAATTCTCCTGAAAATACTGGTTGTGTGACCCATAGGAAAGCACAGACTAATGTGAAGCCTAGGTGAGGAGACATTTACCAGAGTCAATTGTCAGTTAGACGATAGATTTGTGTCGGTAATGGTTTTTCTACGAAGGTCAGAGCCATGACACTAATTAGCTCATGGATGGTAACTCCATTGGTGCTGATGAGACCAAGGTCTAGCATGGCCACGAGTGTTGGTTCTTATGGTAAAGGCTCAATTAGAAAAATGCCAAGGTGATTAGGCAAAAAGGAAAATATTGTGTTGAGATTATATATGTGAGTGCATTCTCAAAGTGGAAAGTTAATGAAAAAATGATCAACATATAATGAGGCCCAAGAGCTAATAATTTAAGATTTTGTATCAATAGTGGTCCCCGACCCTTTTAATAAAGACGCTATGTATTATTTGTGTGGTAGCCGTCTCCCTAACAGTTCCACTCCTAAAGTGCATCAAATATGAAAAGGTCCTGTGCACAGGCTCCACACAAGATGCGTGTCCCGGCGTGGGTGGTGTCTTTTTTTTTCTTTTGTTGCTGCTGTGCGAGTGTGGGGCTTGTTCATATTGGATAGACTACTTAGTTATGAGAGTTAGTTCTGAATCCAAGAAGTACAAAATGGTTCTCCCAAATACGTAATAGACGATTTCGTTAACTTAAAAGTGAAGCATATCAAGAAAATGGAAATTCAAGTGGATCAAGGAGAAAGACTGCTCATACCGCCTCCATCAACTGCCTAATTTCAGATTCAGAAAGCTTGGTGCCCAGATTTGGTAGACCAGCTTTTAGTTCTTCAAATGTTATTGTGCCACTATTATCAGTGTCCATAGATCTGAACATTTCTTTCAACCCATGATCTCTTCTTCAGAAAGATTCTCAGCAATCACCTGTCACGAAAATATTGACATTCAGTAATTTAGATATGAGTACAAGAAAACATGAGGAAGAACCAAACGCAAGCAGGCAATCACCTTCAAAGCTACTTTCTTAAGCTTGTTCATCGCCCTGAATTGTTTCATTCTTGTTAGAACAGCAGTATCAATGGGTCTATCTGATGCAATGCCATCTTCTCTAACCCAAGGATGATCTGCAATAGTATTTTAATCGTCAGAATCAGAAGGTCAAAACTGACAATGGCGAAGAAAACTTCTCCTGGAGAATCTCCTGCAAGTGACGTGTGTTGCACGATGAATCCTGCTATTACTTCTCACTTAGTTTAATTTAGCAAACATAACTCTCCAAAAAGCATCAGAGTATTTAGAGTTATGAAGGAGAGGCACTCAAAGAATCCACTCAAGAGTATGCTGAACACAGTAAATTAACTTCGAAATTAGAATCTTCCAGACCCTTTTAGCAGGGATGCATAATACTTTTTAGAACGGATATACGGATTTACAATTCGAATAATGTTATGAAATGACAAGAATTAGAAACTCTTATGAGTTATGACAGAAAAGGGTATGTTTGTTAAATTAAAGAAAACTACCTACAACTTCTACCAACATTTTGCATAACTATCCAATAATCCAAGTACTGAATTTAATTAAATATCTAGGTTCGAAAATCCAGTCAATATTGATACATATAGGCAAATCGCATGGAATTTCAAGCATATGCTCATCCAATCCAGACGAAACCTGTAGGTACAACCCATATAATATACCATCTCATATTGGGTTAAGCTCTTTACCTCAATAAAGCCATTTTTAAATTGTGTTTCAACTGTTACTAACATGGATCAAATCAATTATAGCATTGACTCCTTTGATATTGTTAGAACTTGCTAAGCACAAGTAATTAATAAGTAGTTTCAAAAATGATTTTCTCAAAAATGTTAACTTCTCTAATTATTCCTATTAGTTAGAACTTCTCTAATTATTCCTATTAGTTAGATTAACAATTCAAATACCATATTAGTTTAGAAGTACTGCTATTGGATGATTCAAGTTCTGATCAAGACATCATATACTCTTGATCTATGTAGCACGGACACTTCTATCATCGAGCCATATCGTGTCCGACACGCGCGTGTCGTGTGTATTTTTAAGAATTTGCCACGTGGCCACGTGTCGTGTCCATTTCAACGTTGCCGTATCCGTGCAACATAGCTCTTCATCAATTGACAATTATTCAAAAAAAATGAGAAATATTGTTTGTCTTTACTATTTTTTGTAGTCTTAAAATAAATTTTAATTTTTTAAGCCATCAATACCATCTGATAATGATAATGCCAATTCTGGTACCAAAAAAGGCGAACTGAAACCTTGCTAAATATGTTACATCAAACTTTTGCTGATTTTTACCTAAATATCTTTAGACAACTTAGCCCCATACAGTTGTCCAAGCAGAGAGAATTTATCATTATTTTGCATCCTAAAAGTAACATCACATGAGAGGCAAGTGATGAGTTTCTAAAGTTTTCCTTAAAAAAGGTACTTAAGTTATAGGTTGTTTATAGTTAGTGTATTGTCATAATATTTGCTTGAAGGTATCTAGTGGTCAAAAATTGACCCCCATCTAAATGGTGACACGTGTCCAAGCAACAGTGTGCCCCCTTCAAGACTTTCACAACATTCAATCTATCCAACAGCATTCTCCACTCCATATCCTCCCAAGTTCGGCCTCCGTCCAGAAGGTAGATCATTCTGGAAGATTCCGCCACTCGGATCTCGAATCTTCCTTCGTCCCGAAAACTTTGTAACCCTTCGATTCGAGCTCAGTGACAGATCCCCAATCTCCGTTGTCAGTTACGCAGCTCGATCCTCTTCCACATTCATAATGTGTAACACCCCTCAGCACGGACAGTTATGAATAGTGGCGGGTTTCTCGACACGCAATCCCAACAAATCAGTTACAACATGCGAAATGTGCAGATCTCACCCACGATCATCTACCTCCAGTTTAACAACTTAGTGAAAGATAAATTAGACCTCTTCCCCTAATAAAAAAAGGGGACCCTAGAAAATCAATCTCTGTACACTCCTTCCAAATCACCGTACTTCCTGTAACCAAAGAATGATAGTGAAGTACCTCTTTCCTCCTGTGATTTTTCCCAGTTAAGGGTTTCCACATGTCTCGCCTTTTGTGTGTTGTGTTTTACTTACGCGCATTTCACCCTCATTCTTTAATCTCGCTTGTGGTGTATATCGATCGTCCGATCGTTCGTGATAGAAAATCTCCATCACAAACTGGTGCTTTTATTGAGATCTAAGTCTCTACACTCAAGATCTCTCCCCTAAAAACTAAAAACTTTCCTCAAAAAGCCTCTACAATAGCACCCATGGCCCCAAGAGAGCAAGTCGTCACCCTCAACAGCGTCACGACCAAAGGCAAGGCCATCAGTACTACTAGAGGCATGGTCCCCCCATCAGACATTGATCAGCCACTTACCACCGAGGACACTGGCTCCTCCTTGTCTCAGGAGGCAGCCACTAGAGTCCAATCACCGCAGAGCACGAAGACCAACTCCTTCAGATGCTCGCCAAAATGAAAGAGCAACAAGCCCAATCTGATCGAGATCGGAAGCAGGTGGCTCTCGACCGCGAGAATGCCATCCGTAAGCAAGAGGCAACTTAACAATCAACTTCAGGCTCAAATCGCTGCCCTCCAAAACAACTGGACACCGACGTAGTCAGAAAGCGAGCCTGAAGTCGGTGCATTTTCCAACCTCCGACTCTTTACGAGCTAATCCAAAGAAGGATCGCGAAAGCCAAACTGCAAAGCTACCCAACGCTTTCAACCACCAAAGTTTCTGACTCCCCCTTCTCTGAAAATCCTGGAGTGCGAATTCTCAAGAAAGTCTCGACTCCAACATTTGACTACTACTCCAAAGTGAGCGATCCCGTCCAGCACATTAGGCATTTCTTGGACAAGATGGTAGTCTATTCCCGCAATAATCAACTCTTGTCCCTCATTTTTTCTCCAGACTAAAAGATGTGACCTCAAATTGGTTCTATTCTCTGCTGCTCCGCTCTCTCCACAACTTCGAAGAGGTAACCGAAGCATCTCTCTCTCAGTATGCCTCCCGCCAGGAGGCCACGAAGAACCATCATCTCCTCCCCGTCAAGATGAGGCCGACAGCCTCAAATTATACATCATCTTCTTCCAAAGCCAACTCGTCAAAGTCCCCAATTGAGGTGAGGACTGTGGCCCAAAAGCCCATCACTCTAGTTTTGATGATGACTAACTCATGTAGTTATAGTAGTAATGATCTTGTTGTGTTTAAATTTCAGATATTGATCAAGATCTTAGTTAATGTTTACTAACACATGGTGATTCAAGAGCTCAAGCTTATAAAATATATCTAGCACTCAAGATGGAATCTAGCTCGGAGAATCAAGTTTGGATCAAGTCTACTTGAAGAAGAAGATCTACAAGAAGACTTGTCTAGAGTTTATGAGTTTAGATCTCTTATAAAGAATAGATTAGTTTTGATTGCTCAAGCTTACACACACAAAAGTTTGGTTTCGGTTTGACCAGTTTATGTTTTGTGTTTTGGTTTATAAAATCTATTTCATCAAAAACAAGTTCATATCATTTTGGTTGTGTATCCATACACTATTTAGCTTCAAATATATTTGAACAACTTGTTTTTGTACATTTAGAAGTTTTGAAAAAACTAGTTTTTCTAGTTACAAAATTAGTATTTGAAAAATATGTTTTTCTTTCAATAAATGTATTTTAATTCATCAAAAACAAGTCAATATTATTTTATACGTGTATTGGATCCTATCCATACATATTGAGCTTAAATTGAGTTTCAATAACTTGTTTTTGTATTCATAACAGTTTTGGAAAAATCGAATTTTCATTTAAAAGTTTAGTTTTAGAAAATACAATTTTTATTTTAAGGATAAATTTATATACCTCAAAAATAGTTCACATGTTTGTAATATGATGTGATTTTTTATCACATATTTGCGCTCTATTGTATTTATATGAACTTATTTTTGTAGAATTTATTGAAATATATTTAGATTTAAAAAGATGTTTAAATATTTCATATTATGTGATTTTTGGGCTGAGCCGGTCGATCGACCGCAAAGCACATTTGCTCTGTCGGTCAATCGAGCGACGTGCACGACCGACGTGCACCAACGTGCACAGCCCATGAGAGTTAGGAGATCGACCGACAGACCGGTCGACCGACTGTCCCTGTAGAACCCTCAAGTTTCATCGGTCGACGGGGGTCGACCGACCATCCCTAACGGTCAAAAATATGACCGTTTTTGGTCAACCGCCTGGTCGACCGACAGGTCTTTCTGACCTGTGTTTTGAGCCTAAGGGCTAGTTTTTATTTTGGCTTATATAAATGGGTTTTTGCAAATTTTTAAGAAGTTTTTGAAGAGCAATATTTCCTACATTCTACAGAGTTTTTAAGTAAAGTTTTTAAAGAGTTTTTGAGTTCAAAATCTATATCTCCATTTGGTTTCAAAAGTTATGAAAAATCAAAGAAAACAAGTTTTGGGAAATTCTAGATTTTAAGTCTAAAATTTCAATATCATTCAAGAAGTTTTCCCAAGTGTTTTCTTTTGTGCTTCACTTCTAAAATCTTTATTTTCTCACAAGTTTGAGCTATTTATTGCAAAATATATCTTCTAAGACCTTGTATTGTGAGAGGTGTTGTTTGTGGTCTTTGTGATCACCAAGTATTGTAATCATTCTCTTTTGCTTTGTGTTTTGTGTCTTCCCTCTTGTGTAGAGGTGATTGCTTTGTGCATAGGCTGTCCCTTGGCTTTGTGCCTCCTCTTATGCAGAGAATTGGGTTTATATTCTTTGCGGAGTTCCTTGGTGGAGATAATAGAAATCCTTCACGCGGTGAAGGCGGGAATATAGAGCTTGGTGCTCGAACCTCGAAACATATTATTGTGTCTGCGTTTGGCTGTCTCTCTAAACTCGACTCTCTTTATATCTCGTTATATCTCGCATTGCTATTATTATTCATCTATACATGCTTGATATTGTGCTTACACTTGTATCATTCCAAGAGAGCTATTGAAGCACCTCAGCTCTTAATCTAGAGGAATCTTTAGGAGAAATTTTAGAGCCCTTCACTGGGAATTCCGTTTCACTCTTTGGATATCACTTGTGTCTAATATTGTTAATGTAAAAGTTTTTAACTCCGCATTATTTGTCATTAGATTAACATTACACCTATTCACTCCCCCCTCTAAGTGTACTTTCAATTGGTATTGGAGCTAGTGCTCCTGATATTTGCTAATCACATATTTGCTTTACACATTCATATTTGCTTCACACACTCATGGATTATCTTGCTCCACTTATGTTTGATATTTCTAATATTAACATGTGAAAATTTAAAATGAGTTTATATCTTAAAGCCTTAGGATTACATGTTTATCTTGCCACTACAAAAAGATCTTACATTGATAATGGTAAATATTTAAAGGCTAATGCACAAGCCATGATTGCGCTAAAGCAAACACTTAACAAAGATTATCTTTCTATGATTCCTCATTATGATTTCGTTTTGTAGTGTGGAACACGTTGATCTCTCTTGAAGGACAAGATTCAAACAATTTGGAGAGAGAATCTAGTGAAGATGATTCTGACCAAACTTGCTTCATGGTCCAAGGGAATGACTCCCTTGAGGTAAATTCAGAATCCAACATTGATGATTGTGCAAGTACATCTAATGATGATATGTCTAGTGAGGATGCACATATGTTGAATGATGAGCTTGCTTTGTTTTGTGAAGATTTACTTACAAAAAATAAATTATTGAAAAATAAGAGTTTGAATTTAAAGAAAGAAAATAAATTTTTGTCTTCAAAATTAGATTGTGTTTTGAAAGAAAAAGAAGAAATTTAAAAAGAGAAGGGTATTATTTTAAAGGATAATGAGCTTTTATCTTCAAAACTTGATTTGATTTTAAATGAAAAAGAAGTTATTTTAAATGATAATGTTTCTTTGAAAAACCAAGTTGATTTTGTTTCCAAAGAAAAATTGTGGTTTTTCCTAGTTAAGGGTTTCCACGTAAAAATCATCTCCCCTTTTGTATGGTGTTTTTACTTACGCGCATTTCACACCCATTCCCTAATCTCACTTGTGGATCGATCGTCCGATCATTCGTGGGGGAAAATCTCCACCACAGTATCCATTTGAAATTTTGATAGAAATTGGAGGTAGTCTGTTGTAATTAGCCTAAGCATAAAACGTTTCATTCGCAACTGAAAGTCCTACATATAAAATTAACTTTCATGAATAAGCATAGCATCCAGAATACTTGTAAACATTTTCAGGTTCTTTATTTTATTTCTTTCCCTCTTTCTTCCTTCTCTCTTACGTTCCCCCCTGAAAAACCACTATATAGATTACATATGAATGTAATGATGCAGTTCATATCCCTCACTCTCACATTTTTTAGCAAAAACAAATTAAAACACAGGCATCATTCAATTAAGAAAAGCTTATTCGGAACAGAAGTCTCCAAATCCAAGTTATATATGCTTGTGAAATGCATGCTTCTGAAAAGTTATTTCGAATATGAAGGCTGATGTTTGAACGGTCTTTTAACAATTTGCGGCTTACTTAGAATTTCAACTGCAGTAAGCCTCTCTTTCGGATCTTGCCGAAGCATTTTCTTTACCAGTTCTTTTGCACCACTAGATATGGAAGGCCAAGGATCCGATGAGAAATCAACGTGTCCTCGTAGAACAGCATCAAATATACCCTGCTCATTCTCTGCAAAGAAGGAAATTTAACTTTTGTTTCAGTGCTCCTAAAGTCCAGCTGAAACTACCCTCTTTTTTTTTAATGGCACTGTTTAAATTCTTTGCTTATTAATGGTTGCACAAACCTGCCCAAAAGGAGGTACACCAGATAGAAGGATGTAAAGTATTACTCCAGCACTCCAAATATCAGCCTCGGCACCATACTGCCGTTTCAATACTTCAGGTGCAATATAATATGAACTTCCAACAAGGTCTCTAAACACTTGCCCTGCAGAAACCAAACAGTTCTTTCATAGCAGCAGCAATAACAAGAACAACAACAAAGCCCATCTCCCAGAAAGTTCTTTCACTCTTACAAAATTTAGAACCTTTAAATTCATTATCCAGGAAAGAAAGAACAAATCTATTTACTTTTCCAGATAAAATATAACAGAGACTCGAATGGATCAATTCTGTAATATATGGCAAATGAAAACATAGCTTTATGCATAGTAGCTCCTATCTAGTGACTTTTGATATCTAGAACAAAAATCTGAACTCTTATACTTTGTACATATAAGAAACTGGTGGTTTTGAAGAGGCCCAAATGTTGTTGCTTTAGGGATCAAATCCTACTCATTCGAGAACAGAAAATTCTTCCAGTGCTCTCAACAAGTGGCTTTCCTTTGATCTCTGCTGATGAAAACTCCCGTCTTCCTAATACTCCATGACCAAAACCACCACAGTTGATCCTGCTACAGACCAATTCCTACTATATTCCGGTGCCACATTGTTAATATTTGGAGTGCCTCATATTCATTTGAGAAGAATTTGGGTTCAGGTGGAGGTTTTACAAACTTCACAAATCAAGCACAGACATGTACAGGCATTGTGCATGTTATTAGTCGACTAATATGACTTATTAGTCGACTAGGTCATGAGCTAGTCGACTGATACTTTGGTATGGTCGACTAGGCCCTACAACAGAAAGTTGAATTCTCAGATTGCATTACAGTACTCGACTAGATTCTAGGTATGGTCAACTAATACTTGATATTAGTCGACTAATGATTTGCCCTAGTCGACTAATACGGGTTCTAGCTGTTTCCTCATACGGTTATGTTTTCTGTTTTGATTTGGATTCGGCTTTTCTATTTTTCTGAGGGTGGTGCTAATTTGGTTGTTGGAGTTTATATTGAACTAAGATCATCCTAAGTGCTTATATAAACCCCTTGGAAGTGACCTTTTAAAGGTGTGTCAAAAATCAAGAATTCAAGAGAATTTCAGATTTCCACCATTGAGAGTTGCGAGAGAGAGATTTCCTTATAACTCTTGTATTTTCTTCTCTGTTTTCAATAAAGATTTCTCCCCTCCTCCCCATGGACGTAGGCATATTGCCGAACCACGTTAAATCTGGGGTTCTTTGGTTGTGTGGTGATTATAATTTCAATTGCTTGCTAATGATAGATCTTCTACGCTTCTACTGCCGAGTCTTCAACTCGGTGTTTCTCTGTTGTTTGATCGGTGATAAATCAACAACAATTGGTATTAGAGCATAGCTAGCAAGATGACCATGACAACCAAGTTCGAGATGGGGAAATTCGACGAAAAATCCAACTTTCTATTGTGAAAGATGCGAGTAACATCGTTGCTCGTGAAGGAGAGCACACACAAGGCCCTGCTTGATATTGAGAAGAAACCATCGAAAATGGAGGATGATAAGTGAAACAACATCGACTTATGCGTAAAGGCGACGATCATATTGTGCTTATCAGATGAGGTCCTCTACAACGTGATGAACGAGGAGATAACTGCTGATCTTTGGTGTAGGCTGGAGAGCCTTTATATGATGAAATGTTTGTCGAACAAGATCTTTATGAAGAAACAGTTATACAGCCTTTGGATGAAGGAATGTACGCCTATTCTACAACATCTTAATACTTTTAATAGAATTTTAAGTGACTTGTTAGCTATAAAGGTTAAGCTAGAAGAAGGCAAAGCCCTTATGTTACTCTCTTCTCTTCCATTAAGTTACGACCACTTGGCAACCACCATCATGTATGGTAAGGAGACCTTAGAGTTAGAAGATGTCAGGCAGATACTCCAGAACAACAAGCAAGTGAAGAAGACAGATTCTACGGAGGAGGCGTCAAGAGCCAGAGGGGAAGATCAAAGAGTAAGGGATCCAGAGACTTCTAGTAGTTTCTCTTACTACTTCTGCATGAACCAAGGCACATCAATAAAAATTGTATGAAATACAAGGAGATACTGAAGAGGAAAAGCGGTAAAGACTCTGATAGGGCTAGTACCAGTGGAAAGCCAGATCAAGTCGGGGTTGACGAAGAAGCAGATAAGGATTCATATGATGTCTTGACGACTGATTCAGGAAAATGTAAAACTCGGGGTGCACATACCACATGTACCCCAAAAGGGAGTGGTTTAGTACTTACAAGGCTAATGATGGAGGTTGTCCTGATGGGAAACGATGTCGTGTGCAAGACTGTTAGCAACGGCAACATCCATTTGAGGATGTTTGATGGACAGGTTCGAACCCTCACGAACGTTCAACACGTACCGGATTTAAAGAAGAATCTTCTCTCGTTGGGAGCTTTGGAAGCTCAAGGGTACAAGTTTTCTCGTTCAAACCCTCAGTAAGCTCGTCAAGCTTGTCTTACCGTCCGCCATTGGCGATGATCCGATCATCACCTCCGCGTCTACCGTGTTCAGATTTGAGCACCATTGAGCCTTGATGACTCCACCTTAATCAATATACTCCAAAAGTCATCGATCTTTACCTTAGAACAAATCTGAACTTTCTTATTGTCTTCTTCATCTTGATGCCTCTGTCGAACTCAATCGACTTGACATCTTTTGCATCTAGAACACTCGAGTCTTGAATGAACACCATCATCTCTAATACCATTTGTTGTAATGAAATTGATATGCTCGATACCAATTATTGCGTGCATCACCCGGGGTACCATACTTACTATGATACCAATAGTTGGGAAATACGGAGATCCCCACTGACGACCTAAGCACGTCATGAGATCGATTATCTCGAGCACACAAGATGAATATTAAAAAAATATAAGAAGAACACACAATTTAACGTGGTTCAGCCCAAACTTGGCATACGTCCACGGGGAGAGAACTTGAGAAAGCTTTATTAATAAACTTGGTACAAAGAGATCTACCTTCCTCTTGATGACACAAGAGTATTCGCCTTCTCCTTGAATTTACGCCTACATTACAAGAGTATACCTTCTCTTTATGCACCTTCACCTTGCTCCTCTCTTTCTTGGCTTTTTAGGGCCTTCTTGGCTTTTTAGGGCCTTACATCGTTGTTCACCACAACTTTATTCTCCTCTTCTGATCCACCTTACAATGCTGGATTACAACCTTTATTTATAAGATTTTACAATACAAATCCTATTTGGACTATGAGATGATCTTGGCCATTGGATTCTTGAAGAATCTTGATCAATCCTATTAAGAGTTGATCTCCTTGATCTAGAAGGATTCTTGACCCTTTAATCTTTAGAAACAAATCTTTATTGAATAAGAATTGAATCCTATTCATACTCATTCAAAAAAGGAAACTCGCAATCGCCTGAACGAAACTGTTGTTGGAGGAGAGAGGATATTAAAGGAGGTGATGTCATGCCAAGTGCTGTAGAAGATTGCCAAGTGCCGTCGAAGATCGCCAAGGAAGTCGACGATGAAAAGCAAAGGGACAGCGGCAGGAAATAGCAGCAGCAGCAGAAGACAGGCGGGTCGGTCGACCGGGCCGGTCGACCGACGTGCACAGCATGCACAGGGTTTTGGGCGGTCGACCGGCGGGTCGACCGAAGTGCTCTGACTGCAGGAACCCAACTCTCGGGTTTTCTGGGTCGACCAGAAGAGGAGGTCGGTCGACCGTCCCGGTCGACCGACAGTCGGGTTTGAGTGAAATCTGCTGCTCCGCTGATGTGAGGTATTTAAGCCTAATGTTGATTCTAGGGTTAAATATCTCTGAAAAATTGTATTAGCTGTGAGTTCTCTTGCATTCAAAGAGACGAAGAGCTATTGTAATCATCTTCCTAAATAAAATTCTCTCCATTGATTGCCCCGAGGACGTAGGCATTGAGGCCGAACCTCGTTAAATCTTGTCTTTGTGATTTGTGTGTTCTTCGTGTGATTGTTGGGTTGTTCTTTGTGCTGGAGATCTTGGGATTCTCTATTGTTTGGTTGTTGTGATTGGATAGCGCGCACAACAAGTGGTATCAAAGCTTCCGGGTTGCACTTGGGATTTCTGAGGATTCGAAGGGCTCGAGATCTGATCCGGTGGAGATCGTGTGTCGATCTCAGATCGGAGGTATTGGATGTTCGAGGAGATCGTGTGTCGATCTCAGAAGGACGCAAGGAAGGCTCGTTGAATCTGTGTTGAAGTAGATCCAGTGAGAAACTCGATCTAGGGTTTCAAGGGACAGGTAAAAAAATCCTATTTTTATCTGAGTAGAGATCTATTTCAAGTTGGTTGTTCTTCCGCATAAATAGAGAATCAGAAAAAAAAATCTCAATGGCAGAAGAAACTGCATCTGTTAAGACAATGAACACTCACCCAAGGATTGAAGTTGTTAAGTTTAATGGGACTAACAATTTTGGTATGTGGAGATGCGAGGTTATGGATGCGCTGAATGCATCAAACCTCGAAGACACTCTCCTATTGGCGAAGAAGAAGAACACTACCACTGATGAAGAGTGGGCGAAGATGAACAGGTCGGCATGTGGCTTGATACGTTCATGCTTGTCACAAGACATAAAATACCTTGTGCAACATGAGACGTCAGCGAAGAAATTGTGGGAAACCCTTGAAAAGAAGTACCTGACGAAGAGTGTAGAGTCCAGGTTACAGCTTAAGAGTAAGCTGTATCAGTTTCGGATGAAGAAGGGGAGCACAGTAAATGAGCACATCAACCGATATACGAAGCTTCTTACAGATCTGCTAAATGTGGATGTCACGGTAGATGAGGAAGATAAGGCGGTCATCTTTCTGAATTCACTTCCTGCAGAGTACGAGATATTCACACTGACCTTCATTAATGGAAGGCAGAGCTTGGATTATGATGAGATGTCGTCTGCATTGATGAGTTATGACACAAGGAAGAATGAGAGGCATCCTTCTCAGTCAGGGTCATCAGCGGAGACATTGGAAGTAAGAGGCAGAGGTTCATTAAGGAAGGGAAAGGAGATTAGAGGAAGATCGAAATCCAGGTCGGGATTCAGGGATCTTAAGAGAAATCAGTGTGCTTTCTGTAAAGAGATTGGGCACTGGAAGGTAGACTGTCCAAAGTTCAAAGGAAAGAAGAAAGAATCAAAGTCTGAAGCAAATCTAGCAAAAGTGGTAAAAACTGCAAGCAGAAAATCACAGGCAGATGGATCAGATTCGGATTCTTCAGTGTTCTCGTTTTCAGTTACCACTCCCGTCATTGGCTACTCGGGTGAGAACGAGTGGATCTTGGACACAGGTGCAACATATCATGTATGCCCAAATCGAGACTGGTTTACCAGTTTCGAGAAGTTGGAGGGGTGTTCGGTAGTCATGGGCGATGATCATCCGTGCATCATGGAGGGTGTTGGCACTATTCCAATCAGGATGTTTGATGGGATGGTGAGGGAGCTGAAAGAAGTGAGATATGTACCTCAGCTGAAGAGGAACTTGATCTCTGTAGGAGCTTTGGAATCATTGGGCCTCGGAGTGTCTATTAAGGAAGGAGTTCTTAAAATGACAAAGGGCTCGATGGTGGTGTTGAAGGCCGATCGCCGGAACAACTTGTATTACTTGAAGGGTAGTACAGTGAGAGGGCAGGTGGCAGCTTCTACCAGTCAGAAGGAAGATTCAACCCGGCTGTGGCACATGAGGCTGGGACATGCAGGGGAGAAATCAATGCAAACTCTTGTGAAGAAAGGGTTGTTGAAGGGTGTTGAGACCTGCAAGTTGGATCTATGTGAACATTGCATCATCGGCAAGAAGACCAAGGTGAAGTTTGGCACAGCTTCACACTGCACGGAGGGTATTCTTGACTATGTTCACACGGATGTATGGGGACCTACCAAGACTGCATCGATTGAAGGTAACCACTATTTTGTGTCGTTCATTGATGACTACTCTAGGCGATGTTGGGTGTACACTATACGACACAAAGATGAAGTCCTAGAGCTGTTTGTGAAGTGGAAGGCTAATCTGGAGAAAAGCACGGGAAGGAAGGTCAAGGTTCTCCGTTCTGACAATGGAGGAGAGTACAAATCCGATCCTTTCCTACAGCTATGCCTTGATGAGGGCATAGAGAGACACTTCACAGTACGAGAGACTCCGCAACAAAATGGGGTGGCTGAGAGGATGAATCGGACTTTGCTAGAGAAGGTTCGGTGTATGTTATCCAATGCAGGACTGCCAAAGAAGTTTTGGGCTGAAGCTTTGGGGTATGCATGCCATCTTGTGAACAGGTTGTCGTCGTCTGCAATAGGGGGAAAAACTCCTCTTGAAGCTTGGTCAGGAAGAACTGCTGAGGACTATGATTTGCTACGGGTTTTCGGATGTCTAGCCTACTACCATGTCAAAGAAGACAAGTTAGACCCAAGGGCAAAGAAAGGGGTGTTCGTTGGCTTCAAGCGAGGAACCAAGGGGTTCAAGATTTGGGACCAAAAGGACAACAAGTTCATAATCAGCAGGGATGTCACATTCGATGAGGCTTCTTTGATGAAGCCTACGGTCTCTAAGCAGGTGGAGACCAGCAAGACCAAGGAGCTATTGCAGCAGGTGGAGAGTGATGCAGATCCACCATCTCTAAAGGATTCAGTATCAGTTCGGATCATTCCTGAGGTGACACAGGGTGGTGATCAAGTAGCTGAAAAAAATGCTGAAATGTTGAAGAGGATCAGGAGCAGGTCATGGGTACTGTTCCAGATTCTACTGCAGTTGGAAGACCACGAAGGAACACTAGGAGACCGGGTTGGCTCACCACTGATATGGTCGTCGCGTATGCACTTTCAGTTGTTGAAGAGGCTATTCCATCTACCTTCAGGGAAGCTGAGATCAGTACAGAAGCTAGGATGTAGAAAGAGGCCATGGATGAAGAGATGAAATCTCTCTACAAGAACAACACATGGGAACTTACTAAGTTGCCCAAGGGGAAGAAGGCCATAGGGTGCAAGTGGGTATTTGCTAAGAAGCAAGGATCTCTCCAAGAAGATGCAGTGCGCTACAAGGCAAGGCTAGTGGCTAAAGGCTACGCTCAGAGAGAAGGAATCGACTATAACGAGGTGTTCTCCCCGGTAGTTAAACACTCGTCTATTCGGATTCTATTGGCTTTGGTGGCGCAGAATGAGTTGGAACTTGACCAACTTGATGTGAAGACCGCCTTTCTCCACGGCGATCTTGAGGAGGAGATCTATATGACACAGCCCACAGGTTACAAAGCTGCAGGGAAGGAAGAGTTAGTATGTAAGCTAAAGAAATCGCTGTACGGTTTGAAGCAGTCTCCTAGACAGTGGTACAAGCGATTTGATAGCTTCATCAGGAAGAAGAAGTACACACGTAGCCATTTCGACCCATGTGTGTACTACAACAAGTTACCATCAGGTGAATATATCTATCTACTTCTTTATGTAGATGATATGTTGATTGCTTCTAGGTCGAGATCTGCTATTGACTCTCTGAAGAAGATGTTATCGTCAGAGTTTGAGATGAAGGACCTGGAGAAAGCAAGGAAAGTATTGGGCATGGAGATCACTAGAGACAGGAAAGCTGGCAGGATAAGTTTGACACAGAAGGGCTATTTGGAGAAGGTACTGCAGAGGTTTAATATCAGCAAGGATACTAAGTCTGTTAGTACACCTATGGCGCCGCACTTCAAATTGTCAGCAAAGATGTCTTCAAGGAGTGTTCAAGAGCGTGAGTATATGTCTCATGTACCATATGCCAATGCTGTGGGTAGCTTGATGTATGCTATGGTGTGTACGAGGCCAGATCTATCACAGGCAGTCTCCATGGTGAGTCGATACATGCATGATCCTGGACAGGGTCATTGGGAAGCTGTGAAATGGATTCTGAGATACATCAAGGGAACCGTTGATGTAGGCCTAGTATTTGAGAAGGACAACACCGGAAAGCAAGAGTGCATAGGGTATGTGGATTCAGACTATGCAGGTGACCTTGACAAACGCCGGTCGACGACGGGATATGTCTTCACATTCTCACAGGCACCGGTGAGTTGGCGCTCTATACTTCAGTCTACCGTCGCGTTGTCGACCACAGAGGCTGAATATATGGCTATGACAGAGGCCATGAAGGAGGCAATCTGGCTTCAGGGGTTGCTTGATGACTTGGGCATGGAACAGGATATATTGAAAATAAACTGTGAAAGCATGAGTGCCATCTACTTGGCAAGGAACCAGGTCTATCATGCAAGGACGAAGCATATTGATGTCAGGTATCACTTTGTTCGGGAGATTCTAGAGGAAGGTGACATTGACTTGTTGAAGATTCACACTTCGGAGAATCCGGCCGATATGCTAACAAAGGTGGTGTCGGGGGTGAAGTTTGCACACTGCAAAGACTTGCTCCATGTCCTTCAGGTGAATTGAGCTTGTTGAAGCTCATTTGGATGAACTACGGACGGCTTGATCCCTTGGGCAGGGGTACGTAGGCAACCATGTTGGTGCAGCCGCTATCGAGTCGGAATTCGGCTCAGATTTGGAAATCTTCACCGAGGTGGAGAATTGTTGGAGGAGAGAGGATATTAAAGGAGGTGATGCCATGCCAAGTGCTGTAGAAGATTGCCAAGTGCCGTCAAAGATCGCCAAGGAAGTCGACGATGAAAGGCAAAGGGACAGCGGCAGGAAATAACAGCAGCAGAAGACAGGCGGGTCGGTCGACCGGGCCGGTCGACCGACGTGCACAGCATGCACAGGGTTTTGGGCGGTCGACCGGCGGGTCGACCGAAGTGCTCTGACTGCAGGAACCCAACTCTCGGGTTTTCTGGGTCGACCGTCAGGTCGACCGGAAGAGGAGGTCGGTCGACCGTCCCGGTCGACCGACAGTCGGGTTTGGGTGAAATCTGCTGCTCCGCTGATGTGAGGTATTTAAGCCTAATGTTGATTCTAGGGTTAAATATCTCTGAAAAATTGTATTAGCTGTGAGTTCTCTTGCATTCAAAGAGACGAAAAGCTATTGTAATCATCTTCCTAAATAAAATTCTCTCCATTGATTGCCCCGAGGACGTAGGCATTGAGGCCGAACCTCGTTAAATCTTGTCTTTGTGATTTGTGTGTTCTTCGTGTGATTGTTGGGTTGTTCTTTGTGCTGGAGATCTTGGGATTCTCTATTATTTGGTTGTTGTGATTGGATAGCGCGCACAACAACTGTTTCACCATGATTTGCTTCTTCTGCTTCAAACCATCGTCTTCTCCAACTCAATTAGATTTTCTTGGACCATCATCTCCTCTTGAAAAATAAGGCAAAATCCTAACAGTCTAATCCCTAAATAAATATGAGTTACTCATTTCTTAAAGATTTAATATTTATATAATGGTCCCATATGTAGTGTATTTCCTAGTATTTGTTTACAATGGTAAATAGGCTCGAAAAGCTCAAGGCTCGCGCTCGTTTAATAAGCAAAATGAAACAAGCATGAAAATTATTTTAAGCTTGCTTAACTAATTGAACAAACACGAACAAACTAAGGCTCGACTCATTCGGCTCATTTAGCAGCCCTAGTTAAAATTAAGAGCTAAATAGAGAACTAAAAACCTATCCTTGTGCTTAATGTCTTTTGACTCTCTTCCATTTGGGATGTTAGTTACGGGTTTATAGTAATTTGTTGACTTTTGATGGCTGAAAGATAAAAAAGCAATGTAGTAAGCTTCTTACATTCAAGTAAAAACACTAATATTAACGTAGTGTACAAAGCAGTTTCAACTAGAAAATCTGCACCGTTTATTAACAACAACAACAATAATAATAGTAATAAATAGCTGGTAAGCTGCATTAAGGTTGGCCCATAGACTGCTAAAGGAGCTGGTAAGCGTGTGTTAGGGTTATGTACCTGGCTTGAAGAAGACAGAGAGGCCAAAATCTGTAGCTTTGAGAGGGGAATCATCCCCTTATATGTAAGAAAAGGAAATTCTCGGGTTTGAGATCCCGATGCATGACCCCCATGGAGTGGCAGCTGTGAACCACACTGACAATCTCGCGACACAAGCTTGCAGCGGCACTCTCGGAGTAATGCCCCTTGGCAATGATCCGATCGAAGAGCTCGCCGCCCTCGCAGAGTTCCATGACCAAATTGACAGAGTGGCGATCCTCAAAGGCACCTTTCAGTTCAACAATGTTCCGGTGGCCGGTGAGGTGGTGCATGATCTGGACCTCGCGCCGGACGTCCTCCACGTCGTCGCGGTTGAGGAGCTTGCGGGTGGGGATGGACTTGCAGGCCAACTGCTCCCCGATTTGGTTGTGGGTCACCAGGTACGTCACTCCGAACTGGCCTCGGCCCAGTTCCCGGCCGAAGGTATAGAGGGAGCGGACGTCCGACGTGGGCCGGTTCAGGACCCGCCCCAGCCCCCGGGGGGCCGCGGCGGCTGTGGCGGTGGGGCCCGCCGAAAGGATAGGGTTTTGGTTTGTTTTTGGGGGATCGGTAATGGTGGGTTGGGGATGGGGATCTGGTGGCCCGCCGGCAGCGTTGGGTGGCTGGCCGTAGCTGGAGGGGAGGCCGTTGCAGTTGCCCATTCAAATTGAATTGAATCGAAATTGAATGGAAATGAATCTAATGGAACCGAATTGAACTTGAAATTGAAATTGATATGTGAGTGAAGAAGACGACGACGAAGACGAAGAAGATTTAGAGCAAATTAAGCAAATGAAATAATTGTATGAATTGTTTTGTATGTGTGAGGGTGTCGGACAGCAGCAGTGGATAAAAAGATCAGAGAGAAGTCAGCGGACGGAGTGGCCGCAGAAACAAAGAAAGTCTCCGAGTCCGAGGGGGTGATAAAGACAGAGGGTGGGCTCCACCCGCGTTTGTCGGCAGCGGCAAGCTTGCTTCTGCCCGTGACTGGGACCCACTTGGGGAAACTTTTTATTTCCTGATTTCCTTCTTATTTTTTTTCCTTGTTAAATATGAGATATCAAATGAGAAGGTTGCTAAATGTATAACTAGTTATACCGTAACTGTCGGTGGAAAACTGACTGATCAGTTTAGAGGAGAGGAGAGGAGGAAGAAAAAGGAGGAAGAAAGATGATGGAGCTGAGAGAGAAAGGAGGGGTCAACACTGCTCTTTCTCTCACAGATGAAGACGGACGGACGGACGGACAGACAAAGTTTCTATATTAGTCACGGGAGAAAACCTTTCGTCGGTCTTTGATAAGGTTGAACTTAATAATCAAAAGGGATTTTTTTTTTTTGGATTTGGATCTTTATACCAACTGTAGTAGCCAAAATTTGACCCATGTCAGAATGATGACACGTATTCTAACTACCAAGTGCTTCCCCCGAGAGATCCATAACTCCCAGAATCCATCCTGGAGCAACCCACTGTTCCGAAGATCTTACCCGAACCTTCCACAATTCGAGGTCTCCAATCCCGAGTTAGAAGCCACAAAGTGCAGTCTGCCGAGATCTTCGCCTGCCATTATGTCGTTCCATCCTCCTCACGTTCATAACGTGCAACGTCCCTATTAGTGAGGGCAGTTATGGACATTGGCAAATTTCCTGGCATGCAATCCTAAGTGACCAGCATTATTGATCACGGCAGTTACAATAAATCCGATACCTGTAGATTTTTAGTAACAGCAATCCATCAATTTCGCCTCCACTTCAGCATCCACGTCAAGTATATATGATCCTTCTTCTCCTAGGAGAAGGGGATCGCTTTCCTAATCCTCAGAACACACACAGTGCATCACAATACCAAGCAGTTCTCCTCTACTAGTGCACCAACACAGCCGCAGTTGTTGTAATAATCTTAGATTTTAATTACTGAATTATGCTAATCAATTCCATAATCCTCAATTTCATTTTCATACTCCATGAAAATTTGACAGCATCCCTTCTATAACTGAGAGTCTACTCTAATATATACTATCAAATTTTGGCCAACACCAGCCTACTTGTAACACCTCGTTCCCCGAATACGTACTTAGTACGTATTCAAATTTTTCGATCGTATTTTTTGATTTACTTCTTGTATTTGTTTTGTTTTATGAATTATTTATTTAATCGTTTTGCCTTGGATCTGGATTCGTGGACTCGGAGTCAGCCCTGTCTGAACCGGGGACCCGATCTTAGAGTATTGCTCGATTTAGTTTTTTTGGTATTCAGATTTGACTGATTTCAATTTCAAACATCATTTTCTAATATTTTAGATTTTTCATGATTTTCTGAAATTTTTCCGAATTAAATTGCAAAACTTCAAAACCAGTGTCGACTAGTGTCGCTGATCGATTCCCATATTTTTTAATTTACAAATAGAGTTGAATTTCTAAAAACTACTTTCACATTATCTCTTAAAATATATTTTCAATTTAAATACATTTTTTGAGATTTTTCTAAATTTATCGAAGTTTAGCCGGATTTGGTGTCGAGGAGATTCCAGGATTTTTAATTTGAAAATAAAATTTTAATTCTAAAAATTAATTTCATTTTATTTCTCAGGGTGATGTTTTCTATCACTGAAATTTTTTGGAGATTTTTCAGAATTTATCGAAATCCGGCCGAACCGGCGTAGATCGGTATCTATGGTTGATTTCAAGAATTTTAATTTGAAAATGGGATTGAATTTCTAAAATCTGATTTGGCAATAAATTTTAAAATAATATTTATCATTTTTGAAAAATTTTTGGAAATCTTTCCGAGTTACTTCAATTTTCGGGCTTTTTCGAAGTTTTCGGTGTTTTCTCAGATACCGGAATTTTATCCAGATATTATATTTATGTTCTTTCCCATTTTTATCTCTCCTCCCAGACGCGAGGTTCAACCAGATGCGGATCTGATTTTTTAGGCAAAGATTCTCTTTTCCTCTTTGCATTTAATGTCCTTCAAATCAACTCCAATCAGTCATCATGACTTTCTCCCTCCTCTACAAACTGACGTTCGCGTTTTCTTCTGACGCGGAGCTCATCTCCGTGTCTGGCACATAATGGCCAGACACGGGTCTGGCTAAGATGAGGATGTGGATTATTTTGGTGAGAATGGCACTCATGTAAATATTTCCACTTATATACACACACACACCCCCTCCTTTTTCTTTCTCCCTTTTCATTTCTTTCCTTCTTTCTTCTCCAACTGAAAAAAAACACAGTAGCACCAGTTGAACCAGCGCCCCTTGGCCTCCACTCCGGCCACCAACTCCTCCCTCCTTCACTCTCCATCATTCCCCTCATCTCCTTCTCCATTTTAGCATATACAAGCTATCATGTATACCACCATCATCTTCTTCTTGTCCTTCTTTTTCACCAGACAACCCATCTCCACCACCATATTCATCACTATTTTCACCACCACCTACACCACCTCAGCCACCACCAATCACGTCATCCTCTCTTCTTTGGCTTGATCTTTCCAACGAGCCTATTTATCGCTCTCCGAAATGCCTTTTCAAAAACTCCAAAAATCTAAAATGAATTAGACTTGCACCCCTTTCTTGGGTTTGGGCTGCCCTATAAGCTGCCGTCCCTGGCCGCCGCCGCCGGCAGCTGGCTAGTGATGGCTAACCATCCCCTTTTTTCCCTCCTTTCCTTCTTTCCTTTCTTTCTTTTCTTCCTTTATTTCTTTCTTTCTTTCCTTTTCTCTTCACTATTTTCTCTTCACTGTTTTTATCTCTCTCTCTACTGTCATGCATTCTCTCACTCTTGCCTCTTACCCCAACCCTGTGTCTCTTTCTCTCTCTCTCTTTCTCTTAACTATGTGTCTCACTCTCTCCCTCTCTCCCTCTTTCTCTCCCCTGTCCTGCCCCTCTCTCTCTCCCCCTCCCTCCCTCCCTCCCTGTGCACGCTCTCATCTCCTCTCTCTCTCTCTCTCTCTCTCTCTCTCTCTCTCTCTCTCTCTCTCTCTCTCTCTCTCTCTCGAGTTTAATTGCTAGACACGGAGCTCATCCTTACGTCCAAGCAATTCCTTAACGCGATTTTCGCGTTCTTGATATCTATATAGCGCGACCCTCGCGTTCTTGTATCAGCGCGACGCGGAGCTCATACCCACGTCCGCGTTCTTCTCATGTTATGGCTTAAACGCGGGTTTCGAACCCCACGTTTGTGGCATCTGCGTAATACGACTCTCGCGTCTGCGACCTACGCGTCTTCAATTTCTCTCCTTATGGTTCCTTCTCACTCCTCCTTTATATAATATAATATTTATTATATTTGAACGCATATTCGCGTTGATTACCTGGATTTCAAATATCGGGGATTTCACTGTGTTTTTCGTATTTAGGCGAGTGTCCTCGCCTCATATTGGGTTTCCCGCTTCGTTGGGTCGACTTATATTACATGTTGTATTTGTACCTGTATTCGTATTTCTGTATTGGGTTTGTGGCCTTGTATTTGTATTTATATATGGCCAAGATCCAAGTATTATACATGTATATACCTGTGATGAATGCTTATAACAGTGTAGACAATATTCCTTATGTGTGTTGTTTGGAACTAACACCTTCTGCAGGTACTCTTGCTTTTGGGCCTAACCTCTGGGTTCAAGCTCTTTGAGATTTTAAAAATCCTCTGGACTTTTTATATGCTACGCCTGGTAGGCGGACCTAGCGTCAACACTTTATCGCTAACTCCATTCGAGCGTACGTACTCTGTGAGCGTGTCATCGCTGTGAGCGGTAGTATGTCGTTCATATGCTTGTTGCGACATGTGTGTCAAGCTACACTACGAGCGGCAACCACGTCGAGCTTGATAGCATTTAGTATTGTACATTAGCTTCGCTCCAGCTTGCCTAGCTCCGCTGGGATGTTCACTTGCTTACTAAATTACATGCCTGCCAGTTTATCTATTCTTCTATCAATGATTGTGAAGAGTTTTAAATCTTACTTATACTGTTTTTCTGTATCGCTTGACATGCTTTCACTTGATGTGCTATCATTTACCATGCTATCTCTTGTTACCTGACATGTTACTACTTACCACCTGTCCCTGTTTTGATATCACGTACCACCTGCCACCTGCCTGATCACTTGTCATTGCCATGTTAAAACCTGATACTTGTCATGTTTAACTCTCTACTCATGATTTATCACATTACGAGAATGTAGTACATGATCTCTTGTTATGTACTCTTGTTATGCTTGTTATATACTCCGTTATGCTTATTATATACTCCTGTTATGCTTATTATGTACTCATGTTATGACCAGTTATGTTCCTGCTCATTCCCATAATCTGATAATTATGTTTAAAAAGCTATAAAAAAGACAACTTATAAGGAGAATGGGGGAAGCAATGAATGCCAGTATGATGCCTTACTTGTAGTGGTGGAATACTAAAGTGACTATTCGTGTTAGGGTGCTTTTAGGCACCCAGAAGATGCATGTTAGGAGGATTTCAGGCCCCATTGGCTTTGTCCAGGGCGGACGGGAACCACTATGAGTATGAGCTATCATTTCTTCATCAGCTTCCAATAACAATCTCGGCTTACCCATATATGGATGTACGTGTGTTATGACGCTAGGGCACATACCTAAATATATGGGTAAGACAAGTAATAATAATAAAATGCTAATCAATAATTTGTTGTGTTTTGCAATTCGGGTCGTAATAACTTAGTTTATGATAACGTGAGATGTAGGGTATATAGATGAGGGTTTCCTTGACATACTTATCCCCACGAAGCCATGAATTGGGTTTGTACTGCTGGTCTTTCCGTGTTTGCTTTTATCAGGTTTTTATTCAGATTTTCAGTTTTTACTACTATTATTACTATATTATATATTTCTGGTTTTACCACATGTCCACTACTTCACTGATCTCATGCTATTACCATATTGAACACAGCCTGTCTCTTGCCTAATATTACACTTGTATTACTGTACCTAATCTCCTGACTTGTTTTATATGGATACTTAGTTACCGTATAATTTTCTGATGATTCATACTGTTCTATTTTAATTGTTATTGTAGACAACTCAGGTTGTGCGTACTCAGTTGATGGAGACATGAGGTATATGGTATATAGATGAGGGTTTCCTTTTTTGAATTATCCCCTCAAGGTATCAATCTCATGAATCTATCTACTGAACCCGTACAACTGGTTTTGTCACATCTGTTTATCCCATCACTTAATGCCTCATCCCTGTTCATGTGTACTTATGCTCACGACGCGTCTTTCAATACATGCTCTTTTATTCAGATTTATCGATACACGTGTGCTTATCTTGGCACGCCACTTGGTATTCGTAACACCACTCGTTGGGGAGTTTTGACCCCCTGGATCCTCATGTCCAAGTTTCAGATCTTGGAGCTGGTGGATTATCCCTGTTGCTGATCAGAGTGGCGTAGTGAAAGCATGAATCATCGGTAGACCGTCTGAAGTCCCATCCTTCTTGGCCCCCCTGCTCGGCTCTAGAGTTTTCCTATTATAACTCTGAGCCTCCTTTAGTACAGTTCACTATTGTATATCTCTTTGTATTCTCGTATTTGCGCCTATCAAGTGATATAATATTCTTGTAATATTGTGTCACATCCTGTGATAACTTTGTGATTGTACTCATATATTGGAATGTATAAAGTACCACGTACTTCCATAATCTGATTCTTGCCTGTACTAATGCTTAGCATATATACGTGAGGGTATTTTCAACCTACGTATATACGTCACAGTAACGTCTCCGTAACTGCCTGATTCGGGCGTTACACTACTTATCCTCGAGAATATATCTCTCAGTAACATAAATCTATAGCAAATTACTCAAACTCAATAAGGTAATAGGAGTTTCAATTAATCAGGTTCAACTGTACATACCAACACAGAGCATATAACTTACATGTATGTAGTGGTCAAGATCTGGCCAACCTCATAAATCAAGACACGTGTCCCACCGCCTCAGAAGTGTTGCAAGTATTCAGCACACCCCAACACGCTAATCGGCTCATATACAACCCCGAGGGGAGAGAGTCTCAGGCCCAACCCTAAGACACCTCATGGCTCCAAGGAGAAGACCATGAGTTCCTTCTAATTCTAGACTCCCGTTAGACACAGCTCAACAACAGGATCCAGATCTCCAGCATAGTTGCATTGCTATGTTTTTATCACATTCTAAACACCTCCCCTATTTCAGTAGGAACGGCTACGATGGTGGCGGATATCCTGGCATGTCAATCCCAACAAAGAAGCGCAGCAATCCTAATAAATATGGAAGGATCTTAACAGCAGATCATGAATCACAGAGAAAGATCCACTCCGTTTGTTACATCACAATCGACTACTTATAGACAGGGCAAGAAAAGAAAAAGAAAAAGGGGATATATTGTAAACCCCCACTGTAACATATAAAAAATAGTGAATTCCTTATCTCTCCTCCCCGTGGTTTTTCCCATTCTGGGTTTTCACATAAAATTCGAGTCTCGTCTACTTATTGTGTTGAATTTCATGTTCTGCATTACATTAGACAAACTCCCCCTTTTGCTTGTGATGTGAGATCGATCGTTCAATCAATCGCATAGAAAAATTTCCACCACAAATTGGTTCTTTCATTGAAATCTGAGTCTTAATGCTCAGATCTCTCCCTTTCCAAACTCATCCTCCAAAAAGCCTCTCATACATTGATGATGGCCCCAAGAAGACAAGCCACCAAAGGCACGTCGTCCAAAGGAAAAGCAATCAAAGCCGCTGGGGACACAGTCCCTCCACCAACCGGCGATCAATCGTGCGTCATCGAGGACACAGACTTCTCATCGCAATAGGAGCCCATCACCAACGTTTAGTCCCCATAATAGCGCAAAGATTAGTTCCTTCAAATGCACTGCGAGATGAAAGAGAAGATGAAAGAACAACAGGTGCAATCGGACCATGAACGAGAACGGTGGCTCTCGACCGTGAGAAAATCTTCCAAGAGCAAGAGAAGTTGAGACTGCTCAACCAGCAGCTCTTGGCCCAAGTCACAGCTCTTCAGAACAATCCAGTGCAACCGAAGGGTGACCGTGAGAACAGTAGGTCTCCCAACCTCTGCACCCTCAACAAACTGATCTAGAAGCGGATCAGAGAGGCCAAATTGCTGAGTCACCCTACTCCAACTGCCAAGGTCCACAAGTCTCCCCTCTCAAAGAAGATTCAAGAGTGCGAGTTCACAAAGAAGTTCTCCACTCCAATATTCGATTACTACTCCAGAGTAAGTGACCTGGTACAACACATATGCTATTTTGAGACAAGATGGTGGGCCATTCTCGCAATGATCACATCTTGTGCCTCATCTTTCCTACCATCCTGAAAGGTGTGGCCTCAGCCTGGTTCTACTCGCTGCCACCTTATTCACTCTACAACTTCACTGTAGTGACTGAAGCATTCTCACCCAATATGCCTCCCACCAGTAAGCTGAGAGAAACAACCACCACTTCCTTTCTGTCAGAATGAGGCAAGGAGACAGCTTCAAGTCGTACCTTAATTTCTTTCAGAATCAACTCACCAAAGCTTTCAACTATGCAGAGGAAGTTGTCATCCACATATTTATCAGTGGGTTGGAAGTTTCTCACCCCTTTTATAAGCATCTTCTGAAGTAAAGCGTCGCCAAGATGAGCGAGGTACTTTCCCAAGCGCAGCCTTTGCATCTAACTTGATGAGGCGATGAAGGCTTCATCCAACCACTCCGCAAAGCCGAGAGTTGACAGAGGGAAATCAAAAATCCCTCACGAAGCTCCTAACCACACTTCAGACCGACATTGGGGGCAGCCTGCTTACAAGAAGCAAGCGCCTTCGATCCTCTCCCTGAGCTCGCTCTGAGGCGATCGATTGATGGAATACTTCACTCCATTGAAGCTCCCATTCGATGAAATCTTCAACACTTTCAAAGACCAATCGTGGGTCAGGCACCTGAGACTGCTCCAGCACGACCCTTCACTTCCTGGGTCAGAGGATTACTGCTCCACCACGAAGGCAAGGGACACCCGACCATCCAATATTGGGTAGTCTACAAGTACTTGGAGGAGCTCGTCGGATAAGGCTTCCTTAAGGAATATATCCTCACTCTTGAAATCGCATCTGGACATCCGAATGCTCAACCATCTTGGAAGTGATCACCCAACACAAGGAGATCAACCGCCCCGAACCTGAACACACGGGACGTACCTCCTTCCAATTTCAGTTTTATGTACCTCATTATTGAATAAAATATTATGTTGTACATCTTTTCTGACCATACATCGTTCATTGTAGTGCATACCTCGTCATGCCTTGTTGATGGAGAATCCCCACTTGGAGGCAGTTACAAGTTTACCACAACAGTACATCCAGTTGCCCTGAAGATGGAGAATCCACACTCGGAGGTAGTTACAAGAGTACCACGTTAGTACATCCAGTCACCCCGATAATAGAGACTCCCCACTCAGAGGCAGTTACAAGGCTACCACAACAGCACAAACAATCACCCCGATGATGGAGAATCCCCACTCGGAGGCAGTTACAAGGCTACTACAATAGTACATCCAGTCACCTCGATAATCGAGACTGCCCACTCGGAGGTAGTAACAAGGCTAGGACAATAGTACATCCACCCAATCGCCCCGTAAATGGAGACTCCCCCACTTGTAGGCAGCAAAATAGATCATGTTTGGATACATATATTGCATAATTGTTACTATATTCCTACATTTGTTCTGTAATAATTCCTATAACTCACTTGTCTTAATGTTAAAATTCATGCATGATATGATAGAGAGAAGATAAGCACAAATCCTATCCAATTAAATCTAAAAGTTCAAACCAACGGGAATCGATTCAAATTCAGAGATTCTAGACGTAATCTTATCTGAAAATCAGGTATATCAGATGAGATAATATCATCAAAATTTAAAAGAAAAATGGATTAGAAGAAGACCCTATCAGTTTCACTGAGAATAAAAGGATATATCGTCAAATTCAGACCAAATATTCAGAATCTAAGAGAATAAAAGAATAGAGGACAAATGGACGGACATACGTACCCAGAACTTTGCCCAATGGTCAGGATTTTGCCACGAAAACACAGCAAAAGCCGCATTTTTGCGGTCAAGTTTTTGAATATGGGGGAGCGTTTGCTCCCCCTATCTCTGTACTACCACTATCCTATTTCTTCTATAAATACATGCATACTCAGAGGCAGAGGGACAAACTCTAGCAAAGAGCTATAGTTTAGGTTTTTTTCTTTTTTAATGTAATTTTTATTTTATTTTATTTTAAGTTAGAGAGAGTTACATGAGAGAAGAAGAAAAATTGTAATTAGAGTGACACTGATATACCTTCTTCAGAGAGTTGTATTGAAGTGACATCCAATGTGATTCTTAGCCTTTTCTACAATGTACTCAATCCAGTCAATTGCTACTTTTTATTATCTCATTTTGCTTTACATTACTACGCATCGAATCCTTGTATGTTTAATTTACAGCAGAGGTAACTCTTCTTCCTTTATCTTTTTTCTATTTTTCTTTCTTTGATTAATAACAATTTTCAAAACCATCACTTTCTCTTTTTGTTTCTTTTTCTTTAAACTCGTTTTTCTTTTCTTTTTAACAACAACCCATCTTCTTCTTTAGGTTCCTTTTAACTTAGATTAGCTTTAACTATTTTTAAACTGAGAAGAGAACTTTTAAACTCGTTTTTGTAAACTTAAAAAAAGAAACTTACTTAATTGCTTTCATCGCAGTCCCTCCCTGTGGATCACGACCCGTTAGACTTAGGCTACACTGTAGTATCTAGGATCTAGCACTGTTCCTAAATACTGTATTTTTTGTGCAGGTTTTGC
This sequence comes from Agave tequilana, assembly GCA_038442645.1. NCBI lineage: Eukaryota > Viridiplantae > Streptophyta > Magnoliopsida > Asparagales > Asparagaceae > Agave > Agave tequilana. The sequence continues at coordinate 32,729 of JAVJIF010012403.1, forward strand.
TCGATCAAAATTTTAGAGCCGTTGCCGGGGAGGGACAGTAAGTTTTTCTTCTTTTTGATTTACTTTAAGCAGTTTAACTTTTTCTCTCTGTTTTTTTATATGCAAAGGCTAATATTTGAAAACTATAGCTGCATACTTTGTGCCTCTGTCCAAGAAGGTAGAGCATCAGAGCCCACAACTGTGGTGAACTACTAACTGTAGTTTTCTTGCAGGTTGCTTGAAATTTAAGGATTTAGCTACTTCAGTTAATAATTATCCTGTTTAATATATTCTGCACATTATTCTAATCTCAACAATAATATGATTGTTTGCTAATGCTAAAATGCGTTTAGACTTTACATTCTAGGTATTTGTTTAATTTGTTATATTTAAATTATTGTTGAAGATTGCTGGAGCCAAGATACATCTACATTGCTACATTCTAGGTATTTGTTTAATTTGTTATATTTAAATTATTGTTGAAGATTGCTGGAGCCAAGATACATCTACATTGCATATAGCTTAGGAACACACTTGTATGTTATTGATGGGGTATTATTTTTGCTATATACTTGCATCCGAACACTAAAATGAATTAAAGGCTTGTCATATAAACAAGATAAGATGGGGAAGTCATTAACTTTCCTTAGCCTAAAAGTCATCTCTTCACTCACTAACCAAGCCTAACTTAAAATTAAGTAGACGTTGGCCCCAGAGACATCCCGGACTCAACAGGAGATTGACCTAAGAGGAAAGTTGATTAGAATTTGACTCTTTTCAAATCGGTATCAAAGGTTGGGGATTGAGAGGTGAAACCTCGAAAAACAGTGGTTTGACATAATTAGGCTCGTTGCTTAGGCACGAATACCTCCCACTGGTCTTACCCCTACCTGACCGATTAACTTGTGGTCAGATTCTGCAATATACCCCCCATGCACAGTCTAACCAGTTAGGAGTCGTCTAGATCTAAAGTCTATCCTAACTTAGACTAGATTTTTCTTTGTTTATTTGTTCATTTTTTGTTTTTGTTTTTGATATTTTTGTGATGTGGATTATAATTACAATTATTCCAATGCATATAGTGATCCATCCTTCTCCCTGACCTTTTTTGGTTCAGATATTACCAACCCAGTATTTCATAACTTTAACTAACCAAGTATGCCAGATTGGTCTTATCCGAATCAGTATATGCCCCAATCTTAGTATTATGAACAAGATTGGGATGATCATCACCATTCTTCACCGAATCAGTGGGGATACAACTCTCCCGAGTCATACTATCAACAACCTGACCAACATTCAGCTTCATATACTCAATATCAAGATCAACCTATAGAAGAGAAATCTTTTTTAGAAAAGAGTTTTGAAGCCTTTCTTGAGTACACATGACCAAATCTCAACGAACTCAAATTCCCAAGTCCAAGATCCTCTCTCCATTTTTCAAGTCCCACCATAACAAGAAGAACACACCGACTTAGAAAAGAGTATGGAATTCATGATTCAATTCCAAAGCAATCCTTTCGATTTGATAGAAGCAAGATTTAGTCGATTAGAAAATATGCGTAGAAATGAGAAAACTCTCCCTACCCAATCTTTGACTATTCCTGACACTTTCAGCCATATTGATGAAGATCAATTTCAAAGCGATCCTTTCGATATGACAGAAATGAGACTTAGTCGATTAGAAAACAAGCGTAGAAATGAGGAAACTGTCCCTACCCAATCTTTAAGTATTCCCGACACTTCTAGCCATATTGATGAAAATCAAGAATCATGATATCTTGAAGACTTTGACCAAGATTCAATTTCACCATAAAACCTTGAACTTGACCAATATCAACCCTTTGACAAATTGGCAAGTTTTTATCTCAATGAAATTGAACTTGAACATGAATGTGACCCCGACCCACAACTTTGTACTTCAATTCCAATTTTTGAATCTATGTTAACTTCGGTATCCTTACCCAAGTTGAACCCATTTCCCAACATTGATTCCTGTATCCATAGATTTTGAAATCAAACCACCTCTTTTGGATAGTCACATTTCATTGATGGGAAAAGAATATGAAATTAAGTTCTTTAACTTGGATTCAACTCTTGAAGCAAAACTGACTCTCGAACCCAAAGTTGAATTTCCCGAGTTAGTAATGATTCCTGAACCTATCACTTTTGAATTCAAGTCAATCATTCCACTAAGTCACATTCTTTTGTTGGACCAAAGTATAGACAATTATCACTCAGTAATGATATTCCAAGATTGGTCATGTAAAGGGAATAATTTTCATGATAGGATCTTGCATGATCTTATTCATATTGGGGATTGTAAATATGTAAATAGAAAAGAGGTCAATAAAGGTGGGTTTCGTGAACCACCACATTATCTTAATTGGGTAGCAACGCTTGGCCGACCACCACCTTGAAATAATATTTTTCTTCCCTTTCTTCTTTTTCATGCATTTATGTACATCGAGGACAATGCATTAGAAGGTGAGGGGGTGTGTTTGGACACATATATTGCATAATTTTTACTGCATTCCTACAATTATTCTGTAATAATTCTTACAACTCACTTGTCTTAATATCTAAATTCATGCAGGATATGATACAGAGAAGATAAGCACAAATTCTATTCAATTAAATCAAAAAGTTCAAATCAACAGGGATCGATTCAAATTCAGAGGTTCTAAAAGTAATTTTATCTAAAGATCGAGTATATCAGATGAGATAATATCATCAAAATTCAAAGGAAAAATGGATTAAAGGAAGACCCTATCGGTTTCACTGAGGATAAAAGGATGTATCATCAAATTTAGAGCAAATTCTCAAAATCTAAGAGGATAAAAGGATAGAGGATAAATAGACGGACACACGTACCTAAACTCTGGCCCTACAGCTAGGATCTTGCCGCGAAAATGCGGCAAAAGCCGTGTTTTCGCGACCAAGTTTTTGAATCTGGAGGAGCGTTTGCTCCCCTATCTCCGTACTCTTACCCCTATCATATTTCTCCTATAAATACCTGCATACTCAGAGACAGAGGGACGAACTCCAGCGAGAGCTTTAGTTTAGATTTTTTCTTTTCTTTTTTAATGTAATTTTTATTTTATTTTAAGTTAGAGAGAGTTACATGAGAGAAGAAGAATTGTAATTAGAGTGACACTGATATAATCCTTCTTCAGAGAGTTGTATTGAAGTGATAGCCAATGTGATTTTCAACCTTTTCTTTAATGTACTCGATCCAGTTTATTGCTGCTTTTTTTATCTCATTTTGCTTTACATTACTTTGCATCAAATAATGGTACGTTTAATTTACAACAAAGGATAATCTTCTTCATTTATCTCTTTTCTATTTTTCTTTCTTAGATTAATATAACAATTTCAAAATCAACGCTCTCTCTTTTTATTTCTGTTTTTTAAAACTCATTTTCCTTTTCTTTTTAACAATAACCCTATCTTCTTCTTTAGATTCCTTTTAATTTAGATTAGCTTTAACTATTTTTATTTTCTTTTAAAACTGATAAGAGAACTTTTAAAGTTATTTTTGTAAACTTAAAAGAAGAAACTTACTTAATTGCTTTCATTGCAGTTCCTCCCTGTGGATCATGACCCCTTAATTGCTTTCATTGCAGTTCCTCCCTGTGGATCATGACCCTTAGCCCTAGGCTACACGGTAGCATCGAGGACATAACATTGTTCCTAAATACTGTATTTTTTTGTGCACGTTTGGCTCGATCAGATCACTCCAACACAACATCCATCCACACGCCCCGTAGATGAGAAATCCCCCACTCGAAGGTGATCAAGATGAAACCTGCACCAAAAAATAGAGTTTAGAATTGATAGATTAAGATGTGCTAAGTTCCTCAATACTCTCGCTCTAGCAAGTGATTATGCAGATCGTGATCCACAAGAAGGGAAAATGATAAAGGTATTTGGTGTTCTTTCTAAGTTTACTAAATCAGTTAAAGATTTTCTTCTTAGCTTTGAAAATGAAAAGAAAAGAATTAAGTTAAAGAGAAATAAAAGAAGAAGATGATATTGGTGTTTTCGAAAGAACTAAGTTAGGAAAGATAGAATCTAAAGAATAAGAAAAGAGAAGGTGTTGGTTTTTAAAGTGCTTCTAAATTAAGAATTTAAAAGAAAGAAAGAAATAAAAGTAAGCATACTTATCTCTTTTGGTTGATTACTTACCTTGATCTTCAGTAAAGATTTACCTTGCATTGAAGGCGTTCAGTGCATAAACCATAAGATCGGATCCTGTTCCCGTCCACATCACATCATCAAGAACTTTAGGGAGTAATCATTGAATGATATGGACAAAAAGGAGGAATCCATCATCATGAACTATCTGTGGCACTCACAATAGCAAGGCTATTCTGATGCTATAGATTCATATGGATAGCAAGTCACCTCAGAGTAAAGTAAAGAAAAAACAAGGAAAAGAATTGTTGGCCTAATGACTCATCACTCTAGTTTTGATGATGATTAACTCATGTAGTTATAGTACTAATGATCTTATGGTATTTAAGTTTCAGATATTCAATCAAGATTTTAGTTGGTGTTTAGCTTCAATAAAAGATTAAAGTCAAGTTTTGAAACTAGCACGTGTTGATTAAAGATTGCATCAAGTACTCAATGATGAGTCTAGCTCTACATGGATCGAGTTTGGATCAAGTCAACATTGCGAAAAAGATTTATTCATGAAGAAGACTTGAGTCAAGAGTTTATAAGTTTAGAATTTATGTAAAAAATAGATTAGTTTTGATTTCTCAAGCTTACACACACACAAAAAAGTTTTAGTTTTCGGTTTAAACTTTTTTTTGTCTTATGAATAGATTTCATGAAAAACAAGTTTATATGTTTTACATTTGTATTGGATTCTATCCATATACATTGAGCTTTAAATATGTTTGGATAACTTTTTTTTTGTATTTATGCAAGTTTTTAAAAAAAAAAACTAGGTTTTCATTTTGAAGTTTAGTTTTTAGAAAATACAGTTTTGATTTCAAGATTGAATTTCTATTTCTTAAAAACAAGTTCACATGTTTGTAATATGTGTTGATTTTTTATCACATATATTTGTCCTCTGTATTTACATGAACTTATTTTTGTGAAATTTATGGAGATTTATTGGCATTTAAATTGAATATAAAAAGATGTTTAAAATAATTCACAATATAATTTTTGGGCTATTGCCGGTTGACCACACAGTCGACTGTTAGCAGTGCCGGTCGACCACAAAGTCGACTGACGTACATGATTGAGCCAAACCTGCACAAAAAAAATATAAAAATTTAGAACAATGCTAGGTCCTCAATTCTACCGTGTAGCCTAGGGCTAATGGGTCGTGATCCACAGGGAGGGACAGCGATGGAAGCGTTATGTAAGTTTCTTCTTTTAATTTACCAAAACTAGTTAATACTTATATTCTCAGTTTAGAAAAATAAAAATAAAAATGTTAAGTTAAGTTAAGAAGAAGATAGTAAAATAAGAGATGGTGGTATCGTTGTTGTTTTATCTATAAAAGAAAAGGAACCAAAAAGAGATAAAAAAAAGTGTTGATGCAAAAATTAAAAATAAAAAGAAATAAAAGAAGAATATCTACCTTTACTGTTGAATCATAATGAAATTTACCTTATCATTGAGTAAAGCAAAGTAGTAGAAAAGAATAAAGGAAAGAAAGGCTTCGGCGAGATTGAGCACAACGAAGAAAAGTGGGAAACCTCCATTGATTGTCACCTTCAATATAAGCTTCTTGAAGAAAAGTTTACAATAGTATCACTCTACAATAACTCTTCCTCTCTTTTGATTATGTGACTCTCTCTAGCCTAAAATAAAATAAAATAAAGAAAATAAAAATTACATTGAAGAAGAAAAGAAAAACCTAAACTAAAGCTCTCTCTCTGAGATGGTGCTCCCCTTTCCTTTGAGATTGCAGGTATTTATAGAAGAAATGCAGAGGTTAGAGGAGTATGAAGATAGGGAAAGCTGACTATTTCTGAATTTGAATCCTCCCCTTATCTCCAAACTTGATTTGATGTGGATATTCAGTTCTGATCTGCAGTTTAGTGGCGTATTGATTGCTAAATATCACTTATCAAGTGACATAATTAAAAATAATGATCAATTTAAGAGTTGTAGCCCTTTAAGTTTTCTTTCTGGATCATTTTGAATCATCAGATTTGAGTTCTGGTAGCGAAAGTTATGATTCAAATACTAAAATGTATCCAGTCAGAATTGCTTCATCTCATCCATTGATCCTCTCTCTATCCATTTATCCCTTTAGATTTGGACTCTGTATTTGACGTTATCCTCGGTTGATCTTTAGTTTTAACCACCTGATTCACCAAAAACTGAATTTAACCAACTGGATTTGGTATCATCCTCCTCTAACCAAATGATATAGTTAAATCTGAATTTAACTGATATTTATTTGATTTTATCCTCTTTCTCCCCATGATTATCTTCTGCATTTAAGATAAGAAATTTAGCAGATTTATTATATGATAAATGTGGAATGTAATAAAGAATAATGCAATAAATGTGTGCAATCACACCCCCACACCTATCTTTTGCTTGTCCTCGAGCAAAGCAACAAAACTAAACCAAAGATTATTAGACCATTTTCGCAGGTCACGCGATTGCACTGAGCTTGTGCAATAAGCCGTTAAACCTCTAGGTTACCCTTAGAGGACGAGTTTTGTCTCGTGAGAGTTTTCAGTAGATTGCACCCACAAAATCCATAAAGAAAGAGAAAAATGTTAATATTTTGAAAACACATTTTGAAAGAAAAATATTTGAAATATTATTGTAAGTTTTAAGTAATCTATAAGTTATAAGAAAATCGAATTTTTTATTCCTAAACTTAGTCTCTATTCAAAAATTTGTTATCAATCAAAGTCAGGAGTCAAATTGTACTTCTCATCTAGTCTATTACTTTACCCTAAGTCATATGCACCTTGTGACCGTGAAAATTTTGACTAAGGGTTCTTTAACTCAACTCTTATGCCTTATTTTTATATATATATATATATATATATATATATATATATATATATATATATATATATATATATATATATATATGGTGGTATTATTCCTTAGTTCTATTAGGCTTTCTAATCTGCCCATGTAACGAGCCTTTAGTCGGTGACTCCCAAATCAAACGGTCTTAGGGCACCGGGTGAGAAAACACCCCAAGGACTTAAGGACTCGAGCAAATAAGGCCACAAAACTAAGAATTTTATTATATGAACCACTTTTAGGCGTGAATACTTATGCTTTATTAGGCACAAATACCCAGCTTAATCAGAGGATTTTTTTTATATATATATTTTTCTCAAACTTATCTAATCATCTTTCGCATAAATACCAAGGTTTACTTAGGCCAAAGCACCTAGCTAATCAATAATTAGATTTGTTCATCTTTCATAGATATATTTTTTCTTTTCTTTTCTTTTTTTTAATAAGGCATAAGAATCTTTGTTTTTGAACCCTAAGTGTGTAAGTGTATAAGGTGTGCATATTTCTTCAAGGTAAAGATCAAGACTAAATTACTTTCATAAACTTTCTTCCTATCCTTAGAAATCAAACAAATAACCTTATTTTGACCAAGTATAAGAAATCATACTTATGATTTTCCTATTCCTTAAAATTGACTTAATGTCTTACAAAAAATATGTCAAAATATTGTTTCTATTTTCAAAAAGTTTTTAAAAGTAAAGAAATTGTTAATTTTTATTTTCTTTCTTTTTTTAATAAAAAAAAAAACCTAAGTTATGTTAGACCCTCCCCCACACCTATCCCATGCATTGTCCTCAATGTATGAATTAATGCATAGATGCATGAAAAAGAAGAAAGGGAAGGAAAATATTACTTTAAGGTGGTGGTTCCGGTGGTGGTCTGATTGGGCCAAGCGTTTCTGCCCAATCTAGATATTGTGGATTTTCATGAAACCCACCTTTCATCACCTCTTTCTTATTAATATTTTTATAATCCCCAATATGAATAGGATCATGCAAGATTCTAGCATGAAATTTTTCCCGGTTATATGACCAGTTTTGGGATATCATCACAGAGTCATATTGATCTAAACCTTGGTCCAATAATGGAATGTGATTTTGTGGAATGGATGATTTGGGCTCAACAATGAAGGGAATAGAAACCGATATTGACTCGGGAATAAAACTCAAATCAAGTTTAGGTTCGAGAGTCGGAATTGGTTCATGGATTTGGTCCAAATCATAGAATTCACGTTCACATTTATTTTCTAACAATTGAATATGACTATCCAATATAGTTGGTTCATGTTCAAGCTCTATAGGGATATGAATCAGTGTTGGCTTCGGAATTGAGTCCAAATCGGGTAAGAAAATCGGAGTCAGCATTGATTCAAAAAGTGGAACTGAATCACAATATTGGGAATCGGTATCACATTCATCTTCAAGTTCAATCTCATTGAAATGAAAACTTGCCAATTTATCAATGGGTTGATATTGGTCAAGTTCAAAGTTTTGTAGTGAAATCAAATCTTGGTTAAAATCTCCAAGATACCATGATTCTTCGTCAATATGGCTAGGAGAATCAGGAGTGGTTGAAAATGTGTTAGGTAGAGTTTTCTCAATCCTATCATTAATTGTTTTAACCAAATGACTCACTTTTGCTTCTAGCCTATTGAGAGATTAGAGACGATCCATTTGGAATTGAATACAATCATTTTGGGACTGAATCATGAATTCCATATTCTTTTCTAAGTCAAGAGGTTCTTCTTGTTGTGGTTGGACTTGAAAATTAGAGTAAGGATCTTGGATTTGGGAATTGTTTGGGAGAATTGAGTCTGCTATGATTTGTACTTGTCGTGTAGACTCAAGGAAGGCTTCAAATGTCTTTTCTAAAGAAGACTTCTCTTCTATAGGTTGGTCTTGGTATGGATTATATGAAGCTGTTTGTTGGTAAGGTTGTCGATAGTAAGACTCAGGGGAGTTTTATCCCCACTGACTCGGTGAAGAGTGGTGATGATTGTCCCATTCTTGTTCATAGTACTGGGATTGGAGCATATATTGATTCGGATAAGACCAATATGGCATACTTAGTTGGTTAGAGTTACGTAATGCTGGGTTGGTAATATCCGAATTGAAAGAGGTTGGGGTGAAATATGGATTTGAGTTATAATCAGAATAATTGTAATTATAATCCATTTTCACAAGAACAAATAAAAACAAACAAATAAACAAAAAAGAAAATAAAGAAAAATCTAGCCTATGTTAGGGTAGAGCTTAGACCTAGACGACTCCTAACTGTTGATTATCCATAGGAGGTATATTGCAGAACCTGACTACAAGTTAATCGACCAGGTAGGGGCAAGATTGGTGGGAGGTATCCGTGCCTAAGCAACGGGCCTAATTATGCCAAACCACCAGCCTTCGGGGTTTCGCCCCTCAATCCCCAACCTTAGACACCGATTTGGCAAGAGTCAACTTCTAACAACTTCCCCCTTAAGTCAATCCCTATTTGAGTCCGAGATGTCCCTAGGGCCAACGTCTACTCGATTTTATGTTAGGCTGGGTTAGTGAGTGAGGAGATGATTTTTGGGCTAAGGAAGGGTAATGACTTCCCCACCTTATCTTGTTTAAGGATATGCCCTTAGTCTTTTTAGTGCAGTGTACAAGTATAAAGCAAAAGGTAACATTTAAGCAATATGAATCACTCAAAATATGTTTCCTAAACTATATGCAATGCACACATACTTTTGCTCCAGCACTCTTCAAAAGTAATGTAAAGAAACAAAATAGACAAATGCCCTAAGATGCAAGAGTCTAAACATTTTTTAGCATTTACAAAGCAACAAGTTACTGTTGATTAGAAATAAGTACAGAGTGAGTTAAACAGATAAACTAATAACTGTAGAGAGCTAATCTATGTAAAGTAAGCTGCAAGAGACTACAGTTAGTAGTTCACCACAGTTGTGGGCTCTGATGCTCTGCCTTCTTGGGCAGAGGTACAGAGTAGCAATATGTCAACTGCAGCTCCTAGTTTTCTGTAATTAGCCTCTGTACATCAAAACAGAGAAGAAAAAGAGTAAAACTGTTAAAGTAAATCAAGAAGAAAGAAAACTTACTATCCCTCCCCGGCAACGGCACCAAAATTATGATTGAGCCAAACCTGCACAAAAAAAATATAGAAATTTAGAACAATGCTAGGTCCTCAATTCTACCGTGTAGCCTAGGGCTAACGGGTCGTGATCCACAGGGAGGGACAGCGATGGAAGCGTTATGTAAGTTTCTTCTTTTAATTTACCAAAACTAGTTAATACTTATATTCTCAGTTTAGAAAAATAAAAAAAAATGTTAAGTTAAGTTAAGAAGAAGATAGTAGAAGAAGAGATGGTGGTATCGTTGTTGTTTTATCTATAAAAGAAAAGGAACCAAAAAGAGATTAAAAAAAATGTTGATGCAAAAATTAAAAATAAAGAGAAATAAAAGAAGAATATTTACTTTTACTATTGAATCATAATGAAATTTAGCTTAGCATTGAGTAAATCAAAGTAGTAGAAAAGAATAAAAGAAAGAAAGGCTTCGGCGAGATTGAGCACAACGAAGAAAAGTGGGAAACCTCCATTGATTGTCACCTTTAATATAAGCTTCTTGAAGAAAAGTTTACAATAGTGTCACTCTACAATAACTCTTCCTCTCTTTTGATCATGTGACTCTCTCTAGCCTAAAAATAAAATAAAATAAAGAAAATAAAAATTACATTTAAGAAGAAAAGAAAACCTAAACTAAAGCTCTCTCTCTGAGATGGTGCTCACCTTGACTTTGAGATTGCAGGTATTTATAGAAGAAATACAGAGGTTAGAGGAGTATGAAGATAGGGAATGCTGGCTATTTCTGAATTTGAATCCTCCCCTTATCTCCAAACTTGATTTGATGTGGATATTCAGTTCTGATCTGCAGTTTAGTGGCGTATTGATTGCTAAATATCACTTATCAAATGACAGAATTAGAAATAATGATCAACTTAAGAGTTGTAGACCTTTAAGTCTTCTTTCTGGATCATTTTGAATCATCAGATTTGAGTTCTAGTAGAGAAAGTTATGATTCAAATATTAAAATATATCCAGCCAGAATCTGAGTCAGAATTGCTTCATCTCATCCATTGATCTTCTCTCTATCCATTTATCCCTTTAGACTTGGACTCTGTATTTGACGTTATCCTCGGTTGATCTTTAGCTTTAACCACCTGATTCACCAAAACTGAATTTAACCAACTGGATTTGGTATCATCCTCCTCTAACCAAATAGATATAGTTAAATCTGAATTTAACTGATATTTATTTGATTTTATTCTCTTTCTCCCCATGATTATCTTCTGCATTTAAGACAAGAAATTTAGCAGATTTATTACATGATAAATGTGAAATGTAATAAAGAATAATGCAATAAATGTGTGCAATCAGTACACAGACGTGCATTGCCCAAGAGGGTGAGAGCTCGGTCAACCGATCGGTCGACTGCAGTAGAGATCAGCCGACCGACCGATCGACCAACTAAGTCTGTAGAGCTCTCAGGTTTTCTGGGACCATTCTGCTGATTTGTTTGACACTCTTTCAGTATTTTAGTCATAATTTTTTATTCTGATATTCAATTAATATGATTTAAATTGCATTTCAAAGATAACTTTCAGGGCTACATTTTTTATTCAATGATAGTTTTCTGATTCAAAGGTTAAAGATATCAAATATTGGATTGAAGTCAGTTTATATTCTAAAAACTGTTTATAGTTTTCTGGTTTGGCACCTTTCAGTACTTTGCTCATAGCTTTTTTGCTCTGATACCAATTGTAAATCACCTAGAGGGGGGGAGGGTAAATAGGTGATGGCTATGAGATGATGGCAAATAATTTGGAATTAAAAATAATTTCTTACTAACAAGCAAGTATCGATCTTAACACAAGTAACAATACCACAAAAGTATAGGTTGCAATATGAATTTGAACAATAGAAACATGTAATAGTAAAGAGTATGTTAGAGTTGGAGATAATGAGAGAGTAATCGCAAACACAGATGATTTGTTTCGAGGTTCGAGCCACTTGCTCTACGTCCCCTCCTTCACCGCAATGAGGGGTTCCTACTATAACTTGATCCCACAAGATCGCTTCTCTACATGTTCTCACACGAACGATCCGGACCTGCAAGTCCTCTCATTCGGTGCCGTAACACCTTACAACGATGAACTCGCAAGCTCGTATTGAGGCTTCAACCTCTACAACACTTCTCAATACAATGAAGGAAATGATCTTTTCTAGATTACCAAAGTAGGCTCACAAACACATTCGTATAACCAAGAATAGAACAAGTAGCTCTGAGATTGTGGTGAGGAAAGCTTTGAAATCAGTGGAGTTTGGAATCCAAGCAAGAGATATTTGGACAGGGATTTGTATTGAAAGAACTTCTCTTTTGAAATTTTCTTGAAAATTTGGAGTATAAATCTTAAGCAATTATTCACTATGTTATTTCTTAATGGTCTACAGTGTCTCTATTTATAGAAGATCAAAATACCAGAGAGAAAACTCATATAGTCGTTTTGAATTAGCCACTAACCAAAAAGTTGATCACGTAGCCATTATAGACAGATGCTGCCAAAATTGGCGTGTCATCGACCGACGTTGCGCAATGATCATAAAAATAACATAAAACAAGTTTTGATTAAATTGAGAAATGATAAAAGAAAGGAGTAAAAATTACATCTGTGTCACTCTCAACCCAATTCTTCCTCTCTTACTCTCATGAACCTCTCTCTAATCTTAACTATGGAAAAAACAAAAAATTACATTAAAAAGAAAAAGAAAAACCTAAGTTAAACTAGAAATAAAAACCTAAACCTAACTCTCTGCCAATGGTGCATGTCTGCCTTCTGAACTGGTGGTATTTATAGGAGAATTTTCAGAGAGGAACATGTAGGAAGATAACACCAAAGATGAAGGCTCAATAGACCTTATCTGGCCGTTGAGCCTGATTCTGGATCGCGTAAATTCTCTTGTTTAGATTCACTATGTTCTTTGATAAGTTGGTCTCCGGACTTCTGAATTTTCCACTATATCCTTGATTTCCCCAGCTAACAAAATAAATCTAACTAAATCTGATTTAATTGGGACATATTTGTGATTATCTTCTCCTTCGCTTTTAATAATCACTTGCACAAATTAGACATTAAAACAAGGTAATTAACAGAGTTTATTACAAGATAAGTGTAAGAATGTACTAATAAAAAATGCAATATATGCACGATCAGGAGGCAGCATTAATTTTTCATAGAGTGATATCGGAACCCGCAATGTGATGGGATTTCCCCCATTAGTTTTTCATAGTGCGGTGTCGGAACCCACAACGAGATGGGATTTCCCCCACTCGATTTTCTATGGCGCAGTGTCAGAACTTGCAATGAGATGAGATTTCCCCTACTCTATTTTTCATAGTACGGTGTCGGAACTTGCAACGAGATGGGATTTTCCCATTCAGCTTTTCATAGTGCGGTGTCAGAACCCGCAACGAGATGGGATTTTCCCTATTCGGTTTTCCATAGCGCGGTGTCGGAATCCACAACAAGATGGGATTTCCCCCACTCGATTTTCCATAGCACGGTGTCAGAACCCGTAATGAGATGGGATTTCCCCCACTCGGTTTTCCATAGTATGGTGTCAGAACCCGCAACGAGATGGGATTTCCCCACTCAGTTTTTCATAGCGCGGTGTCAGAACCCGCAATGAGATGGGATTTCCCCTACTCGATTTTCCAGAGTGCAATGTCAGAACCCGCAACGAAATGGGATTTCCCCCACTCGATTTTCATAGTATGGTGTTGAAACCTAGACCAGCCTACGGGCACCCTTCGCCTGAACCTACGGGCACCCTTCGCTGAACCTACGGGCAGATGAACACATACATACATCCATATTTCGAGATGGGATTTCCTACACTCGGAAGACAACTCCGATGTGGGATGTCCCTACACGGAGGATAACTCCACCGTTAGGCTTGCTCCCACGTTGGAGGTACTGGATCATTACTCTGGGTAGGTGCCCATATCTAGAAGACGCGTCCAATCTGTCGACGGGTTGTACCCCCACTCTAGGTTACTTTTATGTAGGTAGCAATGAGGATGCGATCACATGTGTTAAGGTACATCACGAGGGTTTCCTTAATCAGATTATCCCCTTAATGTACTAACCCTGTGTGGATGTACTCTAATTATTTCTCGAAGGAAAGCCGTGACAGATATAATGTTTTAAATTCTTTAATGCTTGAAACCTATGTTGCATCTGTCATTCTTATCTATGTATCATCGTATGCTTGCGTGAACATTTTAACTGCTACACCCATTCCCCGATCTACATGCCTCAAGATGGATTAACTCTACTCGGAGGTGACTATTGATCATCCTACAAATATTCTAATCACTCAGGATCTAACCTCTGTTGCAGGGATTTCCCCTCTCAGAGCCCCTACAACATAGCTCCGTAGTTGGGATATCCCCCACTCGGAAGCGACATCGAGCCAAACTCCGTTGCAGGGATTCCCCCTCTTGGAGGCTCAACTCCGTAGCTGGAATTTCCCCCAGTCGGAGGTAAAATTTGCAGGTGCCAATATGAGACAGACACCACCTGGGAACCACACGCCGAACCATTCCAAACAAAACAGCATTTAAAACATCTCAGAGTCAAAGCAACTCGCCTAGCAGACATCCAATTCCAAACAAAATAGTCATGAGACAATCCAGGTAAGATCCAAAAAATACTTGCATTTCAATTCACTGCTTTTTATTAGGTTTTTCAATTACATTCATCCAAATACAAGCTTGATTACATCTAATAAGAGTAATATAAGATCTATTACATGTTCTTGTCTTTCTTAAAAGGAAAAACAGATATACTTTCTGCCACAACATCCACGACAACATAAAAAAGAGAACTCCTAAACAAACAATCCACCACTTTTGGAAGGGCAATGATACCAAGAACTCCCATAAAAATGTCAGCACTGAAGATCATGTCTCGGACTGTAGATTAAAGCCTGCAAGACAGTGATGATACCAATGCCAAGCCCCGTAACTCTGACGATGAACTCAAAGAGGAGGCAAGCGAAGCAATTCTTCAATAGAGATCCCAGGGAATACCCCTAAACCTCCCTTCAATTGCCCGCCGGCAAAGCAATGATATTCAACAGGAGTGCAGACGACCAGACCAAGGGATTAGAACCATCATCAAGCATGCCCTGCGCTCCCCCTCCTACATGCTATAAGGAAAGAGAAGTACCAAGCCCTAACTCCAGCCTGACCTTATCTGGTCAAAGACCAAATGGACAGACCATGCAGAAGCAAGAGCCCTACCTATCCTCCTAATCAGTCAGGCCTCATCGTGAAGACTGACCTTTCTTGATGAGCCCGTCGTGAAAACTGACGTTCCTCGATAATCGAACTACTGAACATCGAAGCGCAACAACTGTCTCCTCCTTCTCTTTCCTCCACCAAATGAAGAAGAAAGAAGACATCATCGCCCACCAACAATGTAAGATTTTGAAAGCAAGGACTTTTCAAGAAGTAGCACAGATTTTCCCTCAAAGTTTCGTCCTATTTTAGATAGGAAGGAAGCCCAAGCGTCTACCATTCAAAATTTCAATCCGCAAGAGCCGATCTATGTCTCGAGATTTGCGGTATGAAAGGATCCTCGAAGATTCAAACCTCTCTGCCACATCCTCACCTATTAATAACTGAAGATTCAAAAAGATACCTGCCATATGGCCAGCTATAGACATGCTGTAATGAGCCTGAAACTTCCAGAAAAGTTCAAAGCACCAAATACCTGCACTGACTTCGCTCTTCTGGTTCCCCTCTCACAACTCCAGCAACCACAAGAGCAGGGGACATCTGTAATGGTCAAGATCTGGCCAACTTCAGAGATCGAGACACGTATCCCACCACCTTAGAAGTGCCACAAATAATCAACACGCCCAACATGCCAATCAGCTTATATACAACCCCGAGGATAGACATGTAACACCCTGTTCCCGAAATACGTACTTAGATACGTATTCTAATTTTTGATCATATTTATTTTGTTTTCCCCTGTATTTGTTTTTCCTTTATGTTTATTTGTGCAATTGTTTTATATTGGATTTGGATTCGTGGACTCGGAGTCAACCTTAGTCTAAACAGGGGACCTGATCCTAGTGTATTGCTTGATTTGATCTTTTCGAAAGTCAAATTTGATAGGTTTTAGTTTCAAACATCATTTTATAATATTTTAGATTTTTCATAATTTTCTGAAATTATTCTGCAAAATCTTCAAAATCGGTGTCGATCGGTGTCGCCGACAGATTCCCAGATTTTTAGTTTTCAAATGGAGTTGAATTTCAAGAAAAGGCTTTCATATTACTTCTTAGAATTTTATTTTCTATCTAAATGCGTTTTTGAGATTTTTGTGAATTTATCAAAATTTTACAGGTTTTGGTGTCCACCGATATCACTGGTAGATTTTAGGATTTTTAATTTGAAAATCATATTGAATTTCTCGAATCTGATTTCATCATGCATCTTAAAATATTATTTTTTATTTTTGAGAATTTTTGGGAACGTTTCTGAAACAGTTAATTTTTATCCGATTTAAATAATAATATTATTTTCCTTTCTTTTCTTTTCTTGCTTTTCCTTCTCCACTCCTACACTTAATACTCCCATTTTATCCTATTAATTTAATTATTTAATAATATATTTAATTACATATTTTTCCAATTCCCTTTTCTTTTTCTTTTTCTTTCCTTTTCTTTTTCTTTTTCTTTCCTTCCTTCTCCACCTGCTCCTGTCCTTCCCCCATACCTCTGCCGGCAGCAGCCCCTCCTACCTACTCCTCCACCATACTCTTCCCCTCTCCCTCTCCCTTTCCTTCTCTTTTATTTCCTTTCTTTTCTACTTTCTTCTCATTCCCTCCATCTCCCGCTCACTCCCATTCTCCCACCAACTTCTCCTCCCTTTCCCCTTGACTGTCGCCGCCAGCACCCCCAGCGTCTCTGCCTCCCCTAGCTGGCCGGCCTCCCCCAAGACCCCCTCTCCTCATTTCCACTTCCTTCTTCTTCAATTAACTTCTCATCTTCTCCAATTTCTTCAAAACCTATCACCCTCACCTTCATCTTCTTCTTCTTCAAAATCACCTATCAGTTCCACCAATTCCTCCACTTTCACTACCCAACCACCATCTCCACCTCCTCTTCCAACTCTCCAACACCACCACCTCTCCATCACCACCACCACCACCAACATCCACAACCACAACAACAACAATAATAATCACCAACTCCACCCCTCTTTACCTCCTCCACCCGGCCACCCGCGGCCGCCGGCCACCTTCGGCCGAGGCGCCACCCCCTAGACGTCGGCCCTCCTCGCTCTCTCTTTCCTTTTTTTCTTTCTTCTTTTCTTTCTTTCTTCCTTTCTTTCTCTGTTTTTCTCTCTCCCTTTCTTTCCTTTTCTAACCTTTCCGACTCTCTCTCCCCCCCAGCCGCCTCTCTATCTCTCCTCTCACTCTCTATTTCTTTCTCTTTAACTCACTCTCCAACATCTCTCTCTTTCATTCTTTTCTCTCTCCTCTCTCATTCTCTCTCTAATAAATATATATATATATTTTTATATAGATTGGTGGCTTGCACATATTTTTGGTGTTTCGGGATTTTATGATGATTTTTCTAAGATTTAGGCGAGTACCGTTTTCTGGGATAGGGAGTACTCCTTTTCGGTATTTAGACTAGTATAATATTTTGCATTGGGCGAGTATTTTCTACTATTGTACATACTGAGTGAATGCTATTCTGGCTTTTAATACATGATGCATCATTGTTGAGTTGATATATGATATGCGAGTGATTTTCTAATATTAACATGCTTTACGAATACCTGTTGGTTGTTATTGCGAGTACTTTCCTTGTGTTGTTTTATGCCTTACTAATTCTATTCTAGGGCTTGATATATATTATGCGAGTACAAATTCTTGGTTAATTGCAAGTACTCTTTTCGGCATTTGTGTTGGTATTATACTTGTATTGGATATGCCGAGATACGCTCTCGTTTCGCTCGGCTTCGCATAGCTAATTAATAGATTAATTTATTGTTATATAGATATGATTGTGAAGAGTTTGAAATATTTAACTATACTGTCCTACTGTATCATGTTATATAACCGGATGATTGCTTGACATGTGATATTGTGGCTCTGTATTCAATTTAGCTGAAACCTACATATTAAGTACCCGACCTGATACTTGACACCTGATACCTGACACCTGATATCTGACATTTGACAATTGACATGCTATCACTTGATACTGACATGCTTTCCCATGGTACTGGTACACTTGACCTGATGTTGTGACACCTGACTAGATACTATTATACTAGACACTTGTATTACATTGTCTTTTCATGATAATCGCTTTCACGGGGACTTGGCATGACTATTATATTATTACCAGACATCTGGTACTCCTGAGCTCTTGTATTCCTAAACTCATTTTCTCCTGAACTCCTGGAATAGGGAGACTCTGATATTATTTTCTTGATACTATACTTCTGTTGATCCCCGTATTAGCTAATCATGGATATTGGATTACTGTGTATACTTTGTGGACATTATCATTGGACTATATATAATAAATCACTCAACTTACACTGGGGTGGGAGAAACTGATGGATACCGGTATGATGTCATATTTATAAAGGTGGATATCTCTGAAGTGTCGTGTGGGGTGCGTACTAATAAGTCTCCAGAAGCAGTAGCCTGATCTCTAAAGTGTTATGTGGGGCGCGAAATGATAAGTCCTCGGAAGCAGTAGCCTGAACCCCTGAGCTGCAGTCCCGAACAGAGTCCGACCCACTATAAATATGAGCCATCAGATTTATCAATTTCCAAGTAATAACTTGTCTTATTCATAAGTGGATGTATGTATACCAGTAACACATACTTAAACATATGGATCGGATGAATAACATAAGAATTCATAACCAACAATAATAATATTAGAAACGTTAAATATTTGATCACTCCTTTGTTTGGGTCCTGGTACTCACATATCAGATCCGAGTGAGTTCTACCAGAGTGTGAACTCTAGTATGGACTATAAGTTATGTGAGACACTAGTAGGGAGGCGATTAAAATATCAAACGGTGCTGATTATTATTATTGAATAACTTAAAATGCAATACCTTTATATTCTCCAGTTATAGTGATGGATTCATTTAATCAGGGTTATGCCCTGAGTTAACATCTTGCTTTATGGTATATGATTCTGTGACACAATGATTACTCCAGACACACTCTAGTTTCTGTTACTCTGAGGGTAACTCAAGTTGTGTGAACTCAAATGATGGCGACATGGGGTATATGGTATATAGATGAGATTTTCCTTGTTTGGTTTATCCCTTCGACGTATCAATCTCATAAATCCATAATCTGAGCTTGTAAAACTAGTTTTGTGCATACTTATATTTATCATATACTTGATATCTCTTCGCATGTTTATATGTGCCATGCTCTCGACAACGTTTTCTATGCATGTTTTCTGATTTAGATTTGTCGATACACTTGTATTTATTTGACTTCAGATTTGCTACTGATCTCTGATTTCCATTTATATTACTGGTCATTGCCTATACTTGTTTGCCTGGATCATATCACTTGAACATGTACACGTGTGACTGCCTAAGCACGCCAACTGGCTTTACTTACGTAGTCATGGGGTTGCTTTCTGACAACCCTGGACCTGCATGTCCAAATCCAAGAGCCTGAACTGTGGTGGCCTTACTGTAACTAATCAGAATGCGCTGTGGAAGCGTGGATTAGTTATTGTCTGTCCAGACCCTCTTTTCTTCCATCCCCCCGATTGGCTTGCGAGATTCTCATCTTGCTACTCGTGAGTACTTTCTAATCTATTTATATTGCATATCATGCTTTTTTGCTTCTTGGTAATCTAAAATTCTTAGAATATTGTATCATGCTCTGTGATAACTATGTACTTGTGCTATTATTACTGGAATGTATATTACCACTGTGTTTTCGTACCTTGATTCTTGCCTGTACTGATGCTTAGCATATATATATGTGAGGGTATTTTCGCTCTGCGTATATATGTCATGGTAACGTCTCCGTACCCGCGGGGTCGTCGCAGTAACGATCATGATTTTTTCTACCAAGTTCATGGAACTCGGGTATTCTCAGAACTGATTTGCAGTCAGTTTATTATTCAAAAGATAGCATTCGGAACTCCTTTCGGTTATTATGATTCTTGATCGTGTTTTTAGAGCCACCAACTCCTGGCAGTCTTTATAGATCTGGTGGACCACGGGCCCGGCTAGCCTCGCTAAGCGAGGGTCGTGTTCTAGTCACGCGTGAACCTAACCAGGTGTGGGCTTCGCTGCACCCTAGTGCTTAGCATTTAGTTCTGCGTTACGTGCTGGCTTCGCTGCGTGAGCTCCGCCAAGTGCGAGCCTCACAGAGCATTAGCTCCGCTGCACCCTAATACTTAATGCCTGAGCTGTGTTACGAGATGGTCTCACCTAGGCTTGGCTTCACCCGTGGCTAGCCCTTCAGTGCTTAGCACTCTAGCCCGTTCCTCAGATTTCTCCCGCTTAACGTGTTTTCATGGATCTGATGAACCAGGTTCTGCTATATATGAGCTATCGTCATTATCTTATGAACGATCCATTCGGCCAACCTTGCAAGGCCTGGATATTTTTTACATATTTAATCTACAGTTAGGGTATCATTCAGAAGACAGTATTTGAGACTAGCAACGATTATTCTATGTTTTTGTTATGTTTTTTCAGAGTTATCAATGCCCAGTGTCAGAATTGGTTATTATCGATTTTTCTTTTTTATGCTTGATTGAGATTTTGAGAATTTATAAATAAAAAGATTGAGTTGTAGAGTTCTTAGTCTCAATGCTATCCGCTGTAGCAAGGGCCAAAGCGGGTCGTGATCCTCAGGGAGGGACTAGCGATGGAAGCGTTTAAGTAAGTTCTCTAAAAATTTCTTCTTTTAGTTATTAAAGGAAAAGTTAGGTTAAAAGAAAGCGGTAGGTTAAGAAGATGGAGAAGTAGAAGCGGTATTTACAATGAGTCGGTAAAGAAATTGGAAAGATGTGGAATATGTGGTAATCTATACTAAAGAAATAAAAGACAGAAAATTAAACACATACCTACCTCTTCTGCCCTGTTTACGTTTGATCTGTTGCAACGACTTACCTTGTCTTGGAAGGCATTCAAGTATGGCGTATAAGATCTTCCACCTTCGCGATCTACACTACGAAAAGAAAAGACAAACTAAAGAGAAGGCTTGTTCATCTCCATAGGCCATCAAGGGCACTTCTTCGGCTAGGCAGTCTCGAAGCGATCGGATCTCATGGTTTGCAAGACATCAGAGAAAGAATTAAAGTAGAACAAGAATAAAGAACAAGAATAAAAGAACAAAAACAAAAATAGAAATAAAGACAAACTTTGAGCAGATTTTATTAACAATGGAGGAAAAGTAAGACTTACACCGATGTCACCTCAGTACAAGTATGAACTCCTTCCTCCATGAAAGCATCCTCTCCTCTCAGTTACAAAAATTACAAAAGAGAACGAAAATAAAACCTAACCTAAATTATAAGTTAGCCTAAAAACCCTAGATTTTTGCTCTGTAGTTCGCTGTGCGCCTTCTCTGTTGCTCTGCAGGGGTATTTATAGGTGCAGAAGGGAGTAGAGTCCCAGAACGACTCCTCCACGAAAACTGGTGGCCAGATAAGTCAGGAATGCCGCGGAAACGCAGCTTGGGCCGCGTTTCCGCGGCCAAGTGATGGCTGATAGCCACGCGCTTTTGCGCGTGGCCTCCTCTGGTCCGTCCATCAGGGTTGATTCTTCTGGAAGTTGTATCTCGACTCTTTATTTTGAATTTTCGGGATAACTTGGGAAGCAAGTTACCCTAAATCCAAATCTTTTATCAACGAATTTGTTATCTTTGCACTCTCTTCTTTGGCTTTTATCCTCATCCTGCAAGTATTTAGGGTTGAATAGAAGTCTATCCTTCCATCTTCTTTTAGTATTTGCAACTATTGCCCTTAGTAATTACAACTTTGATATTTGATAATTGCAACTTTTGCATTGGGCTTGAATATGGGCTTTTGGGCTTCTTTTAAGGCTTTATTCTTTTATTTTTATTTCTCAAGGCCTGCACACAATAAATAATAAAATATTAGTAAATGTGCAGAATTATAGGAATAAATATGAAAATGTGATAGTAAATGTATTGAAAAATATGCACTTTTTACTACCTATCACACCCCCACACTTATCTTTTTGCTCGTCCTCGAGTAAAAATAAAAAAGAAAAGAAAAATTAATTTATCCTAACTCACTTTCGTAGGAATCACGGTTGCACTTAGCATGTGCAACAAGCCGTTAAACCCTTAGGTTACCCTAGAGGACGAGTGTTGTCTCGTGAGGGTTTTCAGCGGATTACACCCACAAAATCCATAAAAAGGAAAATATTTGAAATACTTTTGAAGAGACTAAGTAATCTATAAGTTTTAGGATTATCATTTTTATTCATTCTTAAACTTAGTCTTTATATAGTAAATTGTTTTCCTTTTTAGGTAAGGGTCAAAATTGAATTTTTGTATAGTCTTTTTCGTTACCAAAAATCATATGCATCCTTGTGAATCTTTACTAGGAATTCCTTCACTTGGACTCTCATGCCTCTTTATTTTTATATATTTTTTTCTCTTTTTTTTTCAATATGTATAACTCATCTAATTTTCTTTCGTGTAAGTATCAAGGCTTCTTGAGGCCCTCATACCTAACTAATTGACTATTAGATGTGTTAATACATATATAATATTTCTTAATTTTCTTAGGCTTTCTAATCCACCCATGTAGCAAACTTAAAGTCGGTGGCTCCCAAACTGGTTGGTTTTAGGGCACCGGGTGAGAAAACACCCCACAGACTCAAATTCGAGTGAACTAGGCCACAAAACTAAGGATGCTTATTTATAAACTCACCTTTAGGCGTGAATACTTATGCTTCTTGAGGCACATGTATCCAGCTTAATTAGTGATTTTTATTTTTTTTATTTTATATATATATATATATTTTTTACATAAGGCACAAGGGTCTTTGTTTTAGAATCCTAGATATGCATTAGGTATGCACATTTTATTAAGGTAAAAATCAAGACTAATTACTTATTCAATTTCTCCTCCTATACCTAAAAATTCAACAATTTTTTTATTTTGACCAAGTTTTTAGAAATCCTAATCATGATTTTCCTAATTCTTAAGACTAACTTAGATTTCTTTCAAAAGATAAGTCAAAATATTGTCCTTTTTATAATTTTTTTTAGCAAAATTTTTTTCTTTAGTTTCTACCTATGTTTTCTACCTATGTTAGTATGTTAGTAAAGCCTATGTTAGTATGTTAGTAAAGCCTACCCCCACACTTATCTCATGCATTGTCCTCAATGTATGAATGAATGCATATATGCATGAAAAAGAAGAAGGGCAGGCAGATGTTACCTCAAGGTGGTGGTTCCGGTGGTGGTCTAATTGGGCCAAGCGTTGCTACCCAATCAAGATAATGTAGTATTTCACGGAGGAACCCACCAAAAATTTCTCTTGTATAACCCACTAAAATGTATGTATTATTTTTTAACAATTCCACCCCATCAAATTTTCATATTTCATAATTATATTCAGAGTCAATTGTGTCAACCGCTTTGTCCCAAAATGGAGTGTGAAAAGATGGAATGATCGACTTGGACGTCGTAAGTACGAGAACGAAAACCGACTCAGGAAAAAAACTTAAATCAAGTAAGGGTTCAGGAGTCAGGCTAGGTTCAGGAAGTGGGTCCAAATCAATAAGCTGAAACTCAAGTCCACAATCAGTTTCCCACAATGGAATGTGACTCAATGTTGGTGATTCAAGTTCAGGAATGATGGGTGTGGGAATCAAAACTGACTCTAAAAGATTACCTAAGTCGGGTAACAAAACAGGAGTCAATAATGATTCGGGAATTTGAACTTGCTCACAGATTTGAGAATCTAGGTCACATTTCTCATTGAGCTCAATATCGTAAAAATGAGAACTTGCGAATTTATCCATGGGACTTTCAAAATTGTAAAATTGGTCAAGTTCAATATGATCATAAAAAATGGGTGATTCAATTTCATGATGAATTGGCACAGGATCCAATGTTGACTCGGGAAAAGTAAAATCAGGTGGAGACACCGGAGTCATTATTGAATCAGGAAGTAAAATTGAATCACCAAGTGGGAGATCAGGATCATATTCATGCTCAAGTTCTATTTCAGGAAAGGAATAATTTGCTAAACTATCAATTGGAGTTTCGGCAAGCTCAAATGATGGTACTGAATTAGAATCTTATTGTCCAAAGCAACGTGACTCTTCGGCTCTAAGAGAGTGGTCGGCGAAAGCAGAATTGGCCGAACGGTGAGAACGTAAAGATTGAACCATCATATCTATTTCATGATCACGAGCTAATCTAGCCTGAGTCATGGCTTTAAGCATCTTTTCATAGTCAGTTGGTGCATCATTTTGTGATTGGACTCGAAAAGAGGAAGTGTTGTTGGGACAATCGTGATGAAGTTGTGAGTCGGTGGACTCACGCATCATCATGTCTAAGATTGATGGTGATTGTTGCTTGGACTCCTGCATACTCATCATTTCCCGGATAGATGGTTTTCTATTCTGAATGGGTGGATCTGAGTATGAATCATGGGAATATTATGGACAAGGTGGATATGGAGGACAAGTTGGTTGAAAATTAGACTCGGGGAAGCGAAACCCCATGAACTCTATGAAGAGTTGAAAGTGGTATGAAAATTATGGTCATAAGATGGGGGACATGTGTTATATTCATTCGGATAAGACCATTCCGGCACACTAGGTTGGTCAAAATTATGATATGCCGGGTTGGTAATATCCGAAAAAGAGGTTGGTGTGTAATATGGATTAAAATTGGAAAAATTATTATTATACGCCATATCACACAAACATAAACAAAGAAAAAGAAAACAAACAAGCAAACAAAAAAAATTCTAACCTAAGTTAGGGTAGACCTATGACCTAGACGACTCCTAACTGGTTAGACTGTCCACGGGAGGTAGGGTGTAGATTTTGACTACAAGTTAATCAGCCAGGTCAGGGCAAGATTGGTGGGAGGTTTTCCGTCAAAGACGTTCCTTAATTAAATAACCACCAATCTTCGGGCTTTCGGCTCTCAATCCCCTTCCTAGACACTGATTTGGCAGGAATCAATTTCTAACACTGTTCCCCCTTAGGATAATCTCCTAATTGAGTCCGAGAAGTCCCTAGGGCCAACGTCTAGTCAATTTTTATTTAGGGTTAGGGTTGTGAGTGCAACGGAGATGATTTGTGGGCCAAGGAAGGGTGATGAAATCCCCACCTTATGTTATTTATGGGTTATGCCCTTAAAATTTTTTTGTGTACGTGTAAAGCAGTAGATAAGTAATCACTCAAAAAGCAGTAAATCAGCCACGAGTGTTTCCTAATCTATATGCAATGCAAACGTACCTTGTCTCCAGCACTCTTCAACAAAAATTAAAAAAGTTAAATAGACACGTGCCTATATGCAAGAGTCTAATTTTTTCTTTTTTTCAATAAATGGGTTACTGTTAATTAATTAGCAGTGTACAGGTTTATCACAGAGCAAATTTTAACAAAGCAGTAAATCAGATTTGCAAGTAGCAGCAACCTGCAGAAAACAGGGTGAGTAGTGAACTACTCAGGCCGCGGAAACGCGGCTTTTACCGCGGACCCGCGGCTCTGTAGTAGGCCATGTTGCTCTGCCTTCGAGGGCAGAGGCACAGAGTTGCTATATGTCCTTACTGCTTATTAGTTTTCCTGTTCTCCAAACCTGCAAACAGAAAGAATAAAAGAATTAGTTATTTATTTATTTTTTATTTTTTAGAGAATACTTACCGTCCCTCCCCGGCAACGGCGCCAAAATTTTGATTGAGATTTTGAGAATTTATAAATAAAAAGATTGAGTTGTAGAGTTCTTAGTCTCAATGCTATCCACTGTAGCAAGGGCCAAAGCGGGTCGTGATCCTCAGGGAGGGACTAGCGATGGAAGCGTTTAAGTAAGTTCTCTAAGAATTTCTTCTTTTAGTTATTAAAAGGAAAAGTTATGTTAGAAAGAAAGCGGTAGGTTAAGAAGATGGAGAAGTAGAAGCGGTATTTACAATGAGTCGGTAAAGAAATTGGAAAGATGTGGAATATGTGGTAATCTATACTAAAGAAATAAAAGACAGAAAATTAAACACATACTTACCTCTTCTGCCCTGTTTACGTTTGATCTGTTGCAACGACTTACCTTGTCTTGGAAGGCATTCAAGTATGGCGTATAGGATCTTCCACCTTCGCGATCTACACTACGAAAAGAAAAGACAAACTAAAGAGAAGGCTTGTTCATCTCCATAGGCCATCAAGGGCACTTCTTCGGCTAGGCAGTCTCGAAGCGATCGGATCTCATGGTTTGCAAGACTGATTCAGAGAAAGAATTAAAGTAGAACAAGAATAAAGAACAAGAATAAAAGAACAAAAACAAAAATAGAAATAAAGACAAACTTTGAGCAGATTTTATTAACAATGGAGGAAAAGTAAGACTTACACCGATGTCACCTCAGTACAAGTATGAACTCCTTCCTCCATGAAAGTATCCTCTCCTCTCAGTTACAAAAATTACAAAAGAGAATGAAAATAAAACCTAACCTAAATTACAAGTTAGCCTAAAAACCCTAGATTTTTGCTCTGTAGTTCGCTGTGCGCCTTCTCTGTTGCTCTGCAGGGGTATTTATAGGTGCAGAAGGGAGTAGAGTCCCAGAACGACTCCTCCACGAAAACTGGTGGCCAGATAAGTCAGGAATGCCGCGGAAACGCGGCTTGGGCCGCGTTTCCGCGGCCAAGTGGTGGCTGATGGCCACGCGCTTTCGGCGTGGCCTCCTCTGGTCCGTCCATCAGGGTTGATTCTTCTGGAAGTTATATCTCAACTCTTTATTTGGATTTTCGGGATAACTTGGGAAGCAAGTTAACCTAAATCCAAATCTTTTATCAACGAATTTGTTATCTTTGCACTCTCTTCTTTGGTTTTTATCCTCATCCTGCAAGTATTTAGGGTTGAATAGAAGTCTATCCTTCCCTCTTCTTTTAGTATTTGCAACTATTGCCCTTAGTAATTGCAACTTTGACATTTGATAATTGCAACTTTTGTATTGGGCTTGAATATGGGCTTTTGGGCTTCTTTTAAGGCTTTATTCTTTTATTTTTATTTCTCAAGGCCTGCACACAATAAATAATAAAATATTAGTAAATATACAGAATTATAGGAATAAATATTAAAATATGATAGTAAATGTATTGAAAAATATGCACTTTTTACTACCTATCAATGCTCAATCTCATCAGGGTTTTCCTTATTTTTGGTATTCTAATCTACTCCCGGGGTAATGGTAAGTATGTGGCACGTCTGAGAATTCTATTGCAGACTCTTCGTCCAGCACAACTTTATGTCACGTAGAGATTTTATATTATGGATTTACCACTATGGATTTCTATAGATTTCATCAGCTTTACTTCGCAATCAGAAAGAATTATTATTGATTATCTCATCAAGTCAGCTCACTTTATATTATTCAGATTGGGTTAGTTTTCTGAAGTTTTGGCAGTATTCTTTTATCAGCAGACATCATGTCAGTAGTATTATGGCACCATCAGAGGATATATACGGCAGTCGATTTATGAGCACTATTCTCAGTTATTCATATCTTAATTGGTATAATCCTCATTCCTATCTCTTCTGTATTTATTTTTTCCTTATCAAAATTTCGAGGACAAAATTTTTGTAAGGTAGATGGAATGTAACACGCCGTTCCTGGATTACGTAGTTAGATACGTATTCTAATTTTTGATCATATTTTTTGTTTTCTCCCTGTATTTGTTTTTGCTTTGTATTTATTTGCGCGATTGTTTTGTATTGGATCCAGATTTGTGGGCTCGGAGTCAGCCCTCGTTTGAACCAGGGACCCGATCCTAATGTATTATTTGATTTAGTCTTTTTAGTAGTCAGATTTGACCGATTTTAGTTTCAAACACCATTTTCTAATATTTTATATTTGTCATGATTTTCTGGAATTTTTCAGAACTATTCTGCAAAATCTTCAAAACTGTTGTCGATCGGTGTCTCCAACTGATTCCCAGATTTTTTTAGTTTTCAAAGGGAGTTAAATTTTAAAAAATGGCTTTCACATTAATTCTTAGAATCTCATTTACTATATAAATGTATTTTTTGAGATTTTTTTGAATTTATCAAAATTTCACTGGTTTTGGTGTCGACCGGTATCACTGGTAGATTTTAGGTTTTTTAATTTAAAAATCAGATTGAATTTCTCGAATCTGATTTCACCAGACATTTTAAAATAATATTTTCTATTTTTTTTGAGAATATTTGAGAACGTTTCTGAAACAGTCAATTTTTACCCGATTTAAATAATAATATTCTTTTCTTTTCTTTTCTTGCTTTTTTCTTCTCCGCTCCTACACTTAATACTCCCATTTTGTCCTATTAATTTAATTATTTAATAGTACATTTAATTACATATTTTTCCAATTTCTTTTTCTTTTTTCTTTTTTCTTTTTCTTTTCTTTTTTTCCTTTTTCTTCTTTTCTTTTTCTTTTTCTTTCCTTCCTTCGCTACCTGCTCTCGTCCTCCCCCCATACCTCTGCCGACCACAGCCCCTTCTCTCTACTCCTCCACCATACTCTTCCCTTTTCTCTTTCCCTTTCTTTCTCTTTTATTTCCTTTCTTTTCTTCTTTCTTCTCATTCTCTCCATCTCCCACTCACTCCCACTCTCCCACCAACTCCTCCTCCCCTTCCCGTTGACCGTCGCTGCCATCACCCCCAGCGCCGCCTCCTCCCCTAGCCGGCCTGCCTTCCCCCAAGATCCCCTCTCCTCTTTTCTACTTCCCTCTTCTTCAATTAACTCCTCTTCTCCAATTTCTCCAAAACCTAACACCATCACCTTCTTCTTCTTCTTCTTCAAAATCACTCATCAATTCCACCAATTACTCCACTTCCACCACCCAACCACGATCTTCACCTCCTCCTCCAACTCTCCAACACCACCACCTCTCCATCACCACCACCACCGACAATATCCACAACCACAACAACAACATCAACGACAATCACCAACTCCACCTTCTCCACCCGCGGCCACTGGCCACCCTCTGTTGGGGCGCGCCCCTGGCCGCCGCCGGCGCCCCCAACCGCCGACCCTCCCCCTTCCCTCACTTTTTTCTTTCTTCTTTTCTTTCTTCCTTTCCTTCTCTGTTTTTCTTTCCCTCCCTTTTCTTTCCATTTCTAACCTTTCCAGCACCCTCTCTCTCCCCCCAGCCGCCTCTCTCTCTCTCCCCTTTCCCACTCTCTATATCTCTCTCTCCAACATCTCTCTCTCTCCAACATTTCTCTCTCTTTCATTCTTTTCTCTCTTCTCTTTCATTCTCTCTAATAGATATTAATATATACATTTTAATATGGATTTGTGGCGTGCACGTGCTTTTAGTGTTCTGGGATTTTATGATAATTTTTTGAAGATTTAGGCGAGTACCTTTTTCTGGGATAGGGAGTACTCCTTTTCAGTATTTGGACCAGTAATATATTTTGCATTATGCGAATTTTTCTACTATTGTACATGCTGGGTGAATGCTATTCTGGCTTTTAATACATGATGCATCGTTATGCGAGTTGATATATGATATGAGAGGATTTTCTATTATTAACATGCTTTACGAATACCTGTTGGTTGTTATTGCGAGTACTTTCCTTGTGTTGTTTCATACCTTGCTAATTCTATTCTAGGGCTTGATATATATTATGCAGTACAAATTCTTGGTTAATTGCAAGTACTCTTTTCAGCAGTTCGGCTAGTATTATACTTGTATTGGATACGTCTAGTTACGCTCCCGCTTCGCTCGGCTTCGCATAGCTAATTAATAGATTAATTTATTGTTATTATAGATATGATTGTGAAGAGTTTGAAATGTTTAATTATACTGTCCTCCTGTATCATGTTACATGACCGGATGATTGCCTGACATATGATATTGTGGCTCTGTATTCAACTTAGCTGACACCTACATATTAAGTACCCGACATTGATACTTGACACCTGATACCTGACACCTGATATCTGACGTTTGACAGTTGACATGCTATCACTTGATACTTGATATGCTTTCCCATGGTACTAGTACACTTGACCTGATGTTGTGACACCTGAGTAGATACTATTACACCAGACACCTGTATTACATTGCCTATTCATGATTATCGCTTTTACGGGGACTTGCCATGATTATTATACTGTTACTAGACATCAGGTACTCCTGAACTCCTGTATTTCTGAACTCCTGTATTCCTGAACCCCTGGAATATGGAGACTTTTGATATTATTCTCTTGATACTATACTTCTGTTGATCCCCGTAATTAGCTAATCATGGATAATGGATTATTGTGTACACTCTGTGGACATTATCATTGGATAATATATAATAAATCACTCAACTTATACTGGAGTAGGGGAAACTGATGGATACCGGTATGATGTCATATTTATAATGGTGGATATCTCTGAAGTGTCGTGTGGGGTACGTAATGATATGTCCCCAAAAGCAGTAGCCTGATCTCTGAAGTATTATGTGGGGGCGCGAAATGATAAGTCCCCGGAAGTAGTAGCATGAACCCCTGAGCTATAGTCCCAAGCTGAGTCAGGACTCTCTATAAATATGAGCTATCAGATTTATCAGTTTTTAAGTAATAACTCGTCTTATTCATAAGTGAATGTATGTGTACCGGTAACACATACCTAAACATATGGATCGGAAGAATAACATAAGAATTTATAACCAACAATAATAATATTAAGAATGGGGAATATTTGATCTCTCCTTTGTTCAGGTCTTGGTACTCACATATCAGACCCGAGTGAGTTCTACTAGAGTGCGAACTATAGTATGGACTATTAGTGATGTGAGACACTGGTAGGGAGGCGATTGAAATATCAAATGATACTGATTATTATTATTGAATAACTTAAATTGCAATACCTTTACATTCTCTGGTTATAGTGATGAAATCATTTAATCAGGTGTTACGCCCTGAGTTGACACCCTGCTTTATGGTATATGATTTCTGTGATACAATGATTACTCTAGACACACTCTAGTTCTGTTACTCTGAGGGCAACTCAAATTGTAGTATATGGTTTATAGATGAGGGTTTCCTTATTTGAATTATCCCCTCGACGTATCAATCTCATGAATCCATAATCTGGGCTTGTACGACTAGTTTTGTCCATACTTGTATTTATCGCATGCTTGATATCTCTTCACATGTTTATATGTACCTATGCTCACGGCAACATTTTCTATGCATGTTTTCTGATTCAGATTTATCGATACACATGTATTTACTTGACTTCAGATTTGTTACTGGTTCTCTGATTTCCATTTATATTACCGGTTATTGCCTATACTTGTTTGCCTGGATCACATCACTTGATCATGTACATGTGTGACTGTCTGAGTATGCCAACTGGCTTTATCTTATGTGTCACTGATCTCTACAGCATCGTATGGAAACACGTTTTTTTACAACAAATGGCCCAGCCATCTTGGTTTTAATTTTCCTAGAAAAAGATGAAGCCAAGAGTTATAGAGTAATACTTTTTGTCCAGGGACAAATATTTTCTTATGATGTGTTTATCATGAAAAATCTTAACTCTATCTTTAGTGATCTTAGCATTTTCATAGGCCTCATTTCTCAACTCCGTTAATACGGAAATTTGTAATTTTTGAAGGTCACTTATCCTAGTCAAGTCAAAATTTAGCTGCTTGATAGCCTATAAAGCCAGATGCTCTAACTTAACGGGTAGGTGGCAAGCCTTCCCAATGACTAACCTATAAGGAGACATTCCTAGAATCGTCTTGAAAGTGGTCCTATAGGCCCATTGGGCATTACAAGTTCGGTGGACAAATCTTTCCGGTTTTGGTTCACAGTTTTCTCCAAAATAAGCTTGATTTGTCTATTGGAAACCTCAACCTGCCCACTGGTCTGAGGATGATAAGGTGTGAACAATTTGTGAGTTATGGCATACCTTCGCATAAGAGCTTCAAAGGATCTATTGCAAAAGTGAGTACCATTATCACTGATGATAGCACGAGGGGTTCCGAAACATGAGAAAATTTTCTCTTTCAAAAACTTTATGATCACTTTGTTATCATTAGTTTTACTAGGAATGGCTTCTACCCACTTAGACACATAGTCCACAGCAACCATTATGTATTGGTTTCCAAATGAATTAGGAAATGGACTTATAGAGTCGATGCCCCAAACATCAAAGAGTTCTATTTCTAGAATTGGGCTGAGGGGCATCATATCTCGTTTTGAGATCCTTCCAACCAACTGGCATCTAGGGCATGTCTTGCAAAATTCATAAGCATCTTTGAACAAAGTAGGCCAATAGAACCCACTTTGCAGCACCTTTTCAGCCGTCTTGCGGGGACCAAAGTGTCCACCGCATGCAAGTTTGTGACAGAAGGATAAAATACTCTTAATCTCTTCATCGGGAATGCATCTCCTAATAATTTAGTCAGAACTGTACTTAAAAAATATGGTTCCTCCCAAAAGAAATACCAGACTTGAGATAAGAACCAGTATATATATCATTTTTAGACCAATGAGATGGAGTTTGGTTTGTAACGAGTAATGTTGGCCCAAGGTTACAATCACCTGATTTTATGGTTTTGATGATAACAAAACATATATAGTTATTTGTACTAATCAAGTTTAAGTGTTTAAGATTATTCAGGGTTCTAAGAATTCAAGAGGTTTCTTCCTCTAAAGAAAGGTGTTATAGACTCAAGAAGACTCAAATATGGGATCAAAACTCAGTACACTCAAATGATGCACATGGAGAAGCCCAATTGAAGATCTTGTAGCCACCTAGACCCTTGTAAAATTTTAAAGAGTAAAAATATGATAGAAGTGCTCAAGAAGTTACACACAAAAAAATACACTTTTCAAAAATATAAGTTTTGGGTAGCATTGGTTTTGTTGCACGTTTGGTATGAATACATATTCCATAATTTTTTCAAATTTTTATATCAAGTTTAGAACATGTATTTTATCTTCTATACTATGCTACATAACCCTCAAACCAATACAAAATATTTTAAAAATATTTTAAAGTTCAAAAATCTGTTTAAAATCTATTTAAGGCCAGAACGGTCGACCGGCCGGTTGACTGTAGCTGTTTCAGGCCAAAACGGTCGACCGGCCGGTCGATCGGATTTTTTGGCCGTGGGCGTGCACGTCTGTGCACGTTTGTCGGTCGACCGACCGGTCGACCGTTAACCCCTGCGGTCGACCGACCGGTTGACCGACTGAAAGAGCCTTGCTCTCTGTTTGTGTCGGTCGACCGGGCCGGTTGATCGGCAGTTCAAAATTTTCTTTTTAAAATGACCGGCGATCGACCGGAGCCAATGGCTAGTTTCCAAAGTGACGTGCCGGTCGACCAGCCGGTCGACTGGCAGACGTCCAGGTTGGCATAACGACTATATTTTGGATCTATTTTGTTTTTTTATGGGTTCCAACGGCTATTTTTTATTTCCAAGGGGCTAAACTCACCCCTAATGACCTGGTATCACTCTTGAATGTTATTCATCCTTTGCCCATAAATAGAGGGCATGGGTTTTGGTTTTCAATGAGAAAAATATCAAAGTTTTCAAGAGTTTTTCAAGAGAGAAGTGTTTCATTGCTTTCCATTTCAAAGTTCTTCTTTTTCAAAAGCTTTTTCAGTTGGTTTTTAAGTCTCCTAAATCTCTTCAACAGATTTTCTTCTCTCACTTAGCTTCTTGAGCCTAAAATCTTATTTCACTCTATAAGAAGGTTTAAGAGAGTGTTTATGGTCTTGCTAGATCACCAAGCGCCTTGTAATCTATTGGCTTTGTGGTTCCTCTTGTGTGGAGGATAGAGTTGTTGGAGTTGGGTACTCCGGTCTTGAGTAGACCAAGTTGTAATCCCTTTGGTGTAAGGTTCATTTGTGAAATTTTTCTTAGTGGATATAGTGAAAATCCTTCATAGTGGTGAAGGCGGGGACGTAGAGCAGTGACTCAAACCTCGAAACAAATTCTCTTATGTTTGCGATTGATTTCTTCTTTCTCCTTATTGCTTTACATTCTTGTTATTGTGATACTATTTGTCTTGCTTTTCATTATTGCATTCAATTCATCCTCTTGCATTTTTGGTCCATACCTATATCAACAAGGAAGCAATTAAGCACCTCAACTCATCATCTAGAGGAATCAAAGAGGAGAAGTTCTAGAGCCTTTCACCGGGAATTCGGCTTCAAATTCTTGTTTTGAGTGACCGCTTGCATAATTCATCTTAACTTATTTTAAAAGTGCATTTGATTAGCATAACACCTATTCACCCCCCCTCTAGGTGTTTTTCAAGTAATTCACTATATCAGCAAACCAAGATTCCCTAAAGATAGCTAAGAGATTTTCATCAGGAAAGTCCTCATTTATGGGCAATTCGTTGCATGGAGAGTTTGGGATTCACGAGAGATGGTTTGCAACGATATTTTCTACGCCTTTCTTATCTCGAATCTCGAGATCAAATTCTTGAAGAAGGAGGATCCAACGAATGAGTCGGGCCTTGGCATCCTTCTTCATCATGAGGTACCTAAGTGCAGAATGATCTGTGAAAATTATGATTTTGGACCTTACTAGGTAGGGATGAAATTTCTCTAAGGCAAACACTACTGCCAAAAATTCCTTCTCAGTAGTAGTGTAGTTCATTTGAGTATCGTTGAGAGTCTTATTAGAGTAGTAAATCATGTGCTGCTTGTTATCAATGTGCTATCCTAGGACAACACCTATTGCAAAATCAGAAGCGTTGTACATAATTTCGAACAGCTTAGACCAATCCGGTGCAGAAATAAGCTTTTTCTTAAGCTTCTCCCAAGAATTCATACAATCAGCATCGAAAGTTAAGGACACATCCTTAACTAATAGATTAGTCAAGGGTCAAGCAATCTTGCTAAAATCCTTGGTAAATCTTTGGTAGAAACTGACATGTCCTAAGAAGGATCAAATATCCTTCACGCATTTGGGCATGGGAAGCTTAGCAATAACCTCAATCTTGACTCTATCCACTTCAATTCCTTTCTTGGAGATTTCATGACCCAAGACAATTCATGTCTTACCATGAATTGGCATTTCTCCCAGTTCAGTGTCAGATTTTTTCAGCACAATGTTAGAGGACGAGTTCTAAATGGTGAAGACATTGAGTAAATGAATCTCTGCAGATGGAGAAATCATCCATGAAGATTTCTAAGAATCGTTCCACCATATCAGAGAAAAGACTCAACATGCAATGTTGAAACGTTGCTGGGGCATTGCATAAGCCGAAAGGCATTGGATGGTAAGCAAATGTCCCAAATGGACATATGAACGTAGTCTTTTCTTGGTCCTCATATTGCTACGAAAGAGTTTGATGCAAATGCTAGGGCACACTATACCTTGCTTCAAACTCTTAATGATGATGACATTGCTAAAGTCATATACTGTAAATCCGCATATGAGATTTGGACTCACCTTTTAGTCACTCATGAAGGAACATCACAAGTTAAGAGGGCTAAAATTAACCTCTTACGTTCCCAATTCAAAAACTATACCATGCAAGAAAATGACACCATTGATGACATGGTAACAAAATTTACAAAAATAACTAATGGTCTTGCTTCTTTAGGTGACGGCATTGACAACTATCAAAAGGTGAGGGAGATCATTCGTGCACTCCTACCCTCATGGGAAGTCAAAGTTACAACCTTGAAAGAGCTTAACGACAAGGAGGAAATAGAGCTTATTGGTCTTATAGGCAACCTTAAGACACATGAGATGAAAAGAAAGGCTAGAGAAGAGATAGTTCCTCTAAAGAAGAAAGCAATCGCTTTCAAAACATCTTCCACCTTCTCTGACGAAGATGATGAAGAAGAGGATGATGAAGATATCTCCTTCTTGTGAAGAATGTTAGGAGAATGTACAACAAAGTAAAATTTCAAAATAGAAGAAGATGGTAAGGAAAGGAAGAAAAGAAGATCATTTGCTTCAATTGTCGGAAGCGGGGCACATCGTTGCGGAGTGTCCGGAAAATAAGAGCAAACACTCCACCTCCAAGAAGCCATACAAGAAGAAGGTTTTAAAGGTTACATGGGACTCGGAGAGTGAATCCGACGAAGAAGTTGACACGGCTCACATGTGTTTCATGGCAAATTATAACACAAATAAGGTAACCTCTGAATCATCTCTTGAAGATTGTGAATTATCCATGAATGATTTAGGAGAAGCTTTTGAAGAATTATCTCACAATTATGATTTTCTTAAAAAGAAATAATTAAAAATGAAAAAGGAAAATGAGACTCTCAACAACAAAATTGTCATACTCACAAAAGAAAAAGATAATTTGTTTTCAACTCTCACATCTACTCAAAAAGATTTTGATGCTTATAAGATTTCATGTAAAGCTAAATTTTCACTAATAGATAAAGATGAGATTTCTATCCTAAAGAATAAAATTAACTCTTTAGGAGAAGTTTTAAAGAAGTGTGAATTTGAAGTTTTGAAGAAATGTGAATTTGACGAAGCTAGATTGGAGGCTATATTTCCTAAGAAACATATCCCAAAAAACAAACTCATGCTACACACACCCTTACTCATAAGTCACAACATTTGCACTCACATCATGCTAAACACACAACACAAACTAAACATGTCCACACTCCATACACTCATCATGCCTTCATGTATGTAAAATTTATGCATGCACTTATTATGGCCGAAAAGATCACTTGGCTAAACTTTATTTTGATAGAATAAATGCCTCAAATAATCATGTTTGAGTTCGTAATGCTAACATTAAAGGACACAAGAAAAATTGGGTACCAAAATTAACAAATATGTTACATGATGTAGGTACACTCCAAAGCTCAAAGACGTAGGGAGCGGTGGTATCTTGATAGTATTTGCTCAAGGCACATGACATGAAAAATTAACAACTTTGCAACCCTATCAAGATACCATGAAGGTGGCACCGTCACCTTCGAAGATGACTCCAAGGGAAAGATTGTTGGTATAGGTAACATTAAACTTGGTTCATCTCTTTTGATTAAAAATATTGTTTTAGTTGATGGCTTCAAGCATAATCTCTTGAGTATTAGTCAATTTTGTGATAAAGATTTTAGAGTGATTTTTAATGACTTAGCTTGCAATGTATTTGATAGACAAACTAATGCATGTATACTTTCCGGATTTCGTGAAAATAATGTATACATGATTGATATGTCTAATTTATAATGTAATGCCACTTGTTTGAATGCCTTCAATGAAGACTCTTGGTTGTGGCATAGGAGATTAGGCCATATTTTTTTGACCATCTATCTAGAATTAACAACAAGGAAGTGATAAAAGGTATTCCTTATTTGAAATTTGAAAAGGACTGCATTTGCGATGCGTGCCAACTTAAGAAACAAACCAAATCCTCTTTCAAATCTATCAAGGATATTATGACATCAAGACCTTTGGAGTTAATTTATATAGATTTGTTTGGTCCTACTAAAACCAAAAGTCTAAGTGGGAATCGTTTTGCTTTTATATTGG
Organism: Agave tequilana; assembly: GCA_038442645.1. Taxonomy (NCBI): domain Eukaryota; kingdom Viridiplantae; phylum Streptophyta; class Magnoliopsida; order Asparagales; family Asparagaceae; genus Agave; species Agave tequilana. The sequence goes on from JAVJIF010012403.1 coordinate 70,539, forward strand.
TTGATGATTTTTCTCGTTTTACTTGGGTTTTCTTTTTAGAACATAAAAATCAAGCCTTTTCACATTTTCAAATATTTAGGAAAAGAGTTAAAAAGGAAAAAGATTCTTCAATTTTATGTATAAGGAGTGATAGAGGTGGTGAATTCATTAACCAATCCTTTATTACCTATTGCGAAGAACATGGAATTAAACTTGAATTATCTTGTCCTAGAACTCCACAACAAAATGAAATAGTTGAGAGAAAAAATCGAACACTACAAGAAATGGTTAGGACTATGATAAATGAATACGGTCTCCCTTAATACCTATGAGCCGAGGCCGTAAACACATGATGTTACATATCAAATAGGATTTATTTTTGCAAAAACATTTCTAAAACTTTTTTTGAAATTTACTATTCAAGAAAATCAAATGTTTCTTATTTTAAAGTTTTTGGTTGTAAATGTTTTGTTTTAAATACTAAAGATAATTTAGGTAAGTTTGATGCAAAATCTTATGAAGCTATTTTCGTTGGATATTCTAACACTAGTAAAGCCTATAGATTGTTCAATAAATCTACTATGACTATTGAAGAATCTATACATATAAAGTTTGAGGAATCTAATATTTTTATTGAGAATGTTGTAGAAATAGATTTCTTAGGTGAAGACATGGAGAGGATGACCTTGAAGGACTCACCTATACAAGAAGATAAGCCAAAGATTAATGTGCAAAGTGAAGTTCAATAAGTTGAAGTGGAGCTAACACAACCACTTCCAAAGGATTGGAGATTCACTCCACATCATCCCAAGGATCTCATTATAGGTGATGTATCAAAAGGGATAACTACTCGTTCCAAGCTCCATGATCTTTGTGGCCATTATGCTTTTATTTCTCATTTTGAATCAAAGAATATCCTCGAAGCCGTGAGCGACTCATATTGGTTGCTTGCCATACAAGAAGAGCTCAATCAATTTGAGTGCAACCAAGTTTGGCATCTTGTCCCTAGACCCCATTATAGACCAACAATTGGCACTAAATAGATTTTTAGAAATAAGTTGGATGAGTCGGGCAATATTGTTAGGAATAAAGCTAGGTTAGTGGCCCAAGGTTACACCCAAATCGAAGGTATCGATTTTGAGGAAACTTTTGCACCCTAGCACGGCTTGAAGCCATATGGATAACACTTGCTTTTGCTTCCTATAAAGATTTAAACTTTTTCAAATGGATGTCAAAAGCGCATTTCTAAATGGTTTTATTGAAGAGGAGGTGTATGTTGAACAACCTCCCGGGTTTATTGATCCTACATATCCGGATTTTGTTTTCAAACTAGACAAAGCTTTATATGGTTTAAAACAAGCTCCTAGAGCTTGGTATAAGAGACTTTCATCATTTCTTATTTCTAATGGTTTTGTTAAAGAAAATAGATACCACTTTGATTACTAAACATGTTGATAATGACATTCTTATTGTTCAAATATATATTGATGATATTATATTTTGATGTACTAATGAAAAACTTAGCAAAGATTTGAATCATGTATGAAGGATGAGTTTGAGATGTCTATGATGGGCGAACTTAACTGCTTCCTTGGACTCCAAGTCATGCAAAGGAGTGATGGGATTTTCATAAATCAAGCCAAATACATGAAAGAACTCATCAAGAAATTTAGGCTTGAAGGGGCAAAGATAAGCAAAACTCCCATGGCTACCACAACAAAACTTGACAAGGATGAATAAGGTATAAATGTATACATTAAAGTTTATCGTAGCATGATTGGTAGTTTATTATATTTAACAGCTAGTGGGCCGGATATTATGTTTAGTGTTTGTCTATGTGCTAGATTTCAATCTTGTCCTAAAGAGTCCCATTTGATTGCAGTAAAACGCATTATTAGATATCTTAAGGGCACCATTGGAATGAGTTTGTGGTATCCAAAGACCGGACAATTTTTCATGATGAGTTTTTCAGATGCTGCCTATGCGGGTTGTAGAATGGATAGGAAAAGTACAAGTGAAACCTGTCAGTTTCTAGAAAATTGCCTTGTTTCATGGTCTTCTAAGTAGCAAAATTCTGTAGCCCTCTCAACTGCCGAGGCAGAGTATTTGCGGCTGGGGCTTGTTGTGCGCAAGTCCTTTGGATGAAACATACTCTCCTTGACTATGATTTACAATTTGATCATATTAAGATATTTTGTGATAACACTAGTACTATTCATATGACTAAAAATGCAAATCAACATAGTAAGATAAAGCACATAGACATTCACATCACTTCCTTATAGATCATTATGAGAAAGGTGATATTGAGATTGATAATGTTTCCATTGATTTTCAACTTGCGGATATTTTTACTAAACTACTAGATTATAATAGATTTTTATTCATTTGCGGTGAATTAAATGTTTATATTTTGGACTCATGAGTTTTTACAAATACTTTTTCAAATTTTATTTGTCCTAAGAGTTTTTTTTACCCTTTTTGATGCATGACAAAAAGGGGGAGAAATATTTTGAATTATTATTCTTGACAATGCATTTTTTTAAGTTCATTTTTCTTTTCTTATACTTGATAGATAGCATAATTTGAGGGGGAGCTTTTCAAGCTCTTTCACATTTTTTTCATAAATAACTCATATGTTTTGTCATCATCAAAAAGGGGGAGATTGTTGGCCCAAGGTTACAATCACCCGGTTTTAGGGTTTTGATGATAACAAAACATATATAATTATTTGAACTAATCAAGTTTAAATGTTTAAGATTATTTCAGGGTTCTAAGGATTCAAGAGGTTTTTTCTACTAAAGGAAGATGTTATAAACTCAAGAAGACTCAAATACGGGATCAAAACTCAGTACACTCAAACGATGCAAATGGAGAAGCCAGATTGAAGATCATGTAGTAACCTACCCTTGTAAGATTTTAGTATGTTAAAGAGTAAGAATATGATTGAAGTGCTCAAGAAGTTACAAACACAAAAATACACTTTTCAAAAATACAAGTTTTGGGTAGTATTAGTTTTGTTGCATGTTTTGTATTAATACATGTTTCATAAATTTTCAAATTTTTATATCAAATTTAGAACATGTATTTTATCTCATATACTATGCTACATAACCCTCAAACCAATACAAAATATTTTAAAGTTCAAAAATCTGTTTAAAATCTATTTCAGGCTAGAATGGTCGACCGGCCGGTCGACCGTAGCTGTTTCAAGCCAAAACGGTCGACCGGCCGGTCGACCGGGCTTTTTGGCTGTGGACGTGCACGTCCGTACACGTTTGTCGGTTGACCGTCAACCCCTGCGGTCGACCTACCGGTCGACCGACTGAAAGAGCCTTGCTCTCTGTTTGTGTCGGTCGACCGGGCCGGTCGACCGGCAGTTCAAAATTTTCTTTTTAAAATGACCGGCGGTCGACCGAAGCCAACGGCTAGTTTCGAAAGTGACGTGCCGGTCGACCGGCCGGTCGACAGGCAGACGTCCAAGTTGGCATAACGACTATATTTTGGATCTGTTTTATTTTTTTATGAGTTCCAACGGCTATTTTTTATTTCCAAGGGCTAAACTCACCCCTAATGACCTGGTATCACTCTTGAATGTTATTCATCCTTTGCCTATAAATAGAGGGCATGGGTTTTGGTTTTCAACAAGAAAAATATCTAAGTTTTCAAGAGTTTTTCAAGAGAGAAGTGTTTCATTGCTTTCCATTTCAAAGTTCTTCTTTTTCAAAAGCTTTTTCAGTTGGTTTTAAGTCTTCTAAATCTCTTTAGCTGATTTTCTTCTCTTACTTAGCTTCTTGAGCCTAAAATCATATTCCACTCTATAAGAAGTTGTAAGAGAATGTTTGTGGTCTTGCTAGATCACCAAGTGCCTTGTAATCTATTGGCTTGTGATTCCTTCTGTGTGGAGGATAGAGTTGTTAGAGTTGGGTACTCCGGTCTTGAGTAGACCAAGTTGTAATCCCTTTGGTGTAAGGTTCCTTTGTGGAAGTTCTCTTAGTGAATAGTGTGGAAATCCTTCAGAGTGGTGAAGGCGGGGACGCAGAGCAGTGGCTCGAACCTCGAAACAAATTCTCTTGTGTTTGCGATTGATTTCTTCTTGCTCCTTATTGCTTTACATTCTTATTATTGTGATACTATTTATTTTGCTTTTCATTATTCCATTTAATTCATCCTCTTGCATTTTCGGTCTATACTCATATCAACATGTAAGCAATTAAGCACCTCAACTTATCATCTAGAGGAATCAAAGAGGAGAAGTTCTAGAGCTCTTCACCGGGATTTCGGCTTCAAATTCTTGTTTGAGTGACCGCTTGCATCATTCATCTTAACTTGTTTTAAAAGTGCATTTGATTAGCATAACACCTATTCACCCCCCTCTAGGTGTTTTTCAAGTAATTCACTATATCAGCAAATCAAGATTCCCTAAAGACAGCTAAGAGATTTTCATTAGGAAAGTCCTCATTTATGGGCAATTTGTTGCATGGAGAGTTTGGGATTCGCGAGAGATGGTCAGCAATGACATTTTCTACGCCTTTCTTATCTCGAATCTCGAGATCGAATTCTTGAAGGAGGATCCAATGAATGAGTCGGGCCTTGGCATCCTTCTTCATCATGAGGTACCTAAGCGTAAAATGATCGGTGAAAATTGTGGTTTTGGACCCTAGTAGGTAGGGATGAAATTTCTCTAAGGTAAATATTACTGTCAAGAATTCCTTCTCAGTAGTAGTGTAGTTCATTTGAGCATCGTTGAGAGTCTTACTAGAGTAGTAAATCACGTGCTGCTTGTTATCAATGTGCTGTCCTAGGACAGTGCCTATTGCAAAATCAGAAGCGTCGTACATGATTTCGAATGGCTTAGGCCAATCCGGTGCAGATATGATTAGTGCAGAAATAAGCTCTTTCTTAAGCTTCTCCAAAGATTCATACAATCAACATTGAAAGTTTAAGGACACATCCTTAGCTAACAGATTAGTTAAGGGTCTAGCAATCTTGCTAAAATCCTTGATAAATCTTTGATAGAAACCGGCATGTCCTAAGAAGGATCGAATATCTTTCACGCATTTGGGCATGGGAAGCTTAGCAATAATCTCAATCTTGACTCTATCCACTTCAATTTCTTTCTTGAAGATTTCATGACCCAAGACAACTCCATGTCTTGCCATGAAGTGGCATTTCTCCCAGTTCAGTGTCACAACGTTGGAGGACAAGTTTTAAATGGTGAAGACATTGAGTAAATGAGTCTCCGTAGATGGAGAAATTATCCATGAAGATTTCTAAGAATCGTTTCACCATATCAGAGAAAAGACTCAACATGCAATGTTGAAACGTTGCCGGGGCGTTGCATAAGCCGAAAGGCATTTGATGGTAAGGAAATGTCCTAAATGGAAATGTGAATGTAGTCTTTTTGGTCCTCAGGAGCGATAGGAATCTGATTATACCCCGAGTAACCATCCAAGAAACAGTAATACTCATGGCCCACCAAATGTTCAAGCATTTGATCAATGAAGGCAAAGGGGAAATGGTCCTTACAAGTTGCTGAGTTTAGCTTCCTATAGTCAATGCAAACTCGAATTTTCGTGAGAAGTCGAGTTTGGACCAACTCTTTATTCTCGTTTTTCACTACGTTGAAACCAGATTTTTTTTGGAACTGTATGGACAGGACTTACCCATTGGCTATCAGAAATGGGATAGATTATCTCATTTTCTAAAAGTTTAACAATTTTAGCATGAACAACCTATTGCATTATAGGGTTTAACCTACGTTACGGGTCTCTTTTTGGCGTTGCATCTTTATTGAGATGAATGTGATGTTGAACTATGGTTGGACTCAATCCCTTTATATCGGTCATAGTCCAACCAATTGCTTTCCTATGTTTTCTCAGAATTGCTTTATGATCTTCTTCTTTCCCGTCATTTAAATGGAAGGCAATGATGACATGAAAGGTTTCTTATTCGCCTAGATAGACGTACTTGAGATGCGCAGGTAAGGCTTTCAATTCTAAGGAAGGGGAAGGCTTACCGGACGGATGAGTCAAATTTATTGGCTCCACATTTGGTGAAATAGGATTCGAGGCCCAATTCACATCGGACTCGACAACCTGATCAAGGTTAAAGTCGTCAGACTCTAACTCGAAGTCACAATCAGTTTCTAGTTCCAATTCTTCCTTGTGTTCACTGATCAAGTTCTCAATGAGGTTGACTTCAAATGTTTGATCCTCAACATCACGGGGTTGCTTTCATAGGTTGAAGACATTGACTTCTCTTGTCATGTCTCCAAAGGTTAACCGCATGGAGCCATTCCTACAATTGATAATGGCATTGGCAGTAGCAAGGAATGGTCGCCCTAGGATAACAGGAGTTTGAGCCCTAAGATTAGACACAGGTTGTGTCTCTAGAACTATGAAATCAATAGGGTAGATAAACTCCCCGATCCGGATAAGGACATCATTAATTTCCCCTTGGAAACTTTTACAGAGCGGTCAACCAGTTGGATAGTGACTCGAGTTGGACTAAAATCACCCAACCCGAGTTGTTGATAAACTAAGAATGGGAGCAAGTTGATACTTGCCCCTAAGTCAAGAAGTGCACGACTAATCTTGGCTTGTCCTATGGTGCAGGCATTGGTGGGACAACCTGGATCCTTGTACTTGATAGGGATCGGACCCGACAGTAGCTTATTAATGTTAGTGGCTAAAAAGACTTTCTTGAGTACATTAGTCTTTCTCTTCTTGGTGCACATATCCTTAAGAAATTTTACATAAGATGGGACTTATTGGATGGCATCAAGAAGTGGTACATTTATCTTCACTTGATTGAAGATCTCAGTTATCTTATCCATGTGTGGATTTTGCTTGTTATTTTCAGCCTATTAGGAAATGGTACTATAGGCTGGTGCACCTGACTGGTAGACTTATCTATTTCAGATTCGTTAGATTTAGACGGACTGGGACTAGATGATGTGGATGCTTGAGTGTGGTTGTGCTGAATGGGTTTAGATGAAGTTGACACTTGATTATCAACTTTCTTTCGTGACCTCAATGTATGTACAACATTACATTGATTCAATGATTGATCCTCAGCCAAATGAGCTTGTTGAGAATTCTTAGGATTTCATTACTGGCTGACTAGGCAACATACCTTTTGCCTATCATTTTGTGGATTGGCTAATTGGCTCATTTGAACCTCTAGCCTTTGTATAGTTTGCATGAGAGAATCTTGATTTTTTCATGTACCTTTCCATATTTCTCTCAAAGTCAGTCATTTTTCTTTCTAGTTGAGGATTCTGAAAGGAAGATTGTGGAGCTTGGTTGGAAAAGTTTTGTTGATAGTTTGAAAAATTAGGCGGATGGTTGGGAGAATTATGATAGTAATTGGAAAAGTTAAGTTGATGATTAGAAGAACTATTAGAATGATGGAAGTGGCTTGCATGGTTTGACCATGAGTGATCATTGTTGTTTTGGCTCCATGAGAAATTCAGGTGATGTCTCCAGCCAGGATTGTACATTGGTGTGTAAGGATTATTGTTCGGCCTGGAAATGGCCGCATTCATCGGTTCAGGGTATTGTTGCTGAGCTTGAAACACAGAACACTCCGCAAACACATGATTCACGGCTTGACAGTAAGTACGGCCCGGAGTTGAAAATTGATTTGGGCTGACTTGATTGACTGGAGTTGGTTCCTTAGTTTCTAAAGCTTCCAGTCTTCTCGCTAGGTTAGCTAACTTAGTCTCATTAGCTATGGATAATTCAATTGAATGGAGACCTCCTTTTGAAGAGATGGAGTTTGAATTCCTAGAGTTTTCACTAGTTGGTTCCCACTGGATGGTCTTTTCAGCTAGATTCTCGTATAAATCCCATCCTTCATTCTCATCCTTTTGTAAGAATCCCCCTTGGAACATGGTTTCTAAGAGGGCCTTGGTAGAGTAGTCTAAATCGTCATAAAGAATTTTGTATTGTCACCATTTCTCTATTCCATGATGAGGACATTGGACAAGGAGGTCTTTGAAGCGTTCAAAATTCCCCCAAAACGTTTACTAGGTTCTTACTTGAACTGCATGATGTTTTTTTTCTAACGAGAGCGGTCTTATGAATTGGATAGAATTTCTTTAAGAAGATCCTGAGAAAACCATCCCAAAATGTGATAGAGCCGGCCACTAAGCTGTAAAGCTATTTCTTGGCTAAGTCCTTAAGAGCAAAAGGGACAAATCTCAACCTAATAGCATCATCTACAAGGTGAGAGATTTCATCATTAGACATGCTTCCTCAAATTTTATTATAAAGAAATAAGCATTTTCGGACTCTAAGCCATGAAACTTGGGGAGTGTGTTAATGAACTGAAGCTTTAGCTCAAAATTGTATTCACTAACCGATGGAAGTTAGATGCAAGATGGGTGTGAGGTTCTAAGGGGATAGAACCTCAAAGATGTCGGTTGAGCCATAACTGGATCTGGTCTTGCTTCAAATTTGGGTGGTGATGTGTTTCTAGTTAACCTAGATGAATTAGGGTCTCTTGACCACACTTGCATACACAAACACAATCACAAACAAGTTCACCAATAGTCAACATGAGGAAACAACCAAGCCTAGTCTAAGGTAACCTTGACCTAGACAACTCCTAACTGGTTGATTGTCCACAGGAGGTATAATGTAGAATTTGACCACAAGCTAACTAGTCAGGTCAGGCAAGATTGGTGGGAGGTATCCGCGCAAAAGCGACTGGCCTAATTAAGCCAAACCATCAGTCTTCGGGGTTTCGCCCCTCAATCCCTTTCCTTAAACACTGATTTGACAAGAGTCAAATTCTAACACCTTCCCCTTAGGATAATCTCTTAATGAGTTCAAGATGTCCCTAAGGCCAATGTCTATCAGATTTTAAATTAGGCTTAGGCTGTGCGTGCTTGGAGAAGGTTTGTGGGCTAAGGAAGGGTAATGACTTCCCTACCTTATCTTGATTTGGGTTTTGCCCTTAAAATTGATTGTGCAAAGTGTGCAAGATATAGAAAAGTAACATTCACAAGCAAATATCACCCAAGAATGTTTCCTAAACTATATGCTATGCATACGTATCTTGTCTCCAACTTGTAAAATCACCTAGAGGGGGGGTGAATAGGTGATGGCTAATCTAATGGACACTAAATGCTAAATAATGCGGAATTAAAAACTAATATGACCTAAACAAACTATTTAAACTAAACACCACGTATAACACAAGAGTGTAGCCGAATTCCCCGTGAAGGGCTCTGGACTAACTCCTCTAGATTCCCCTAGATAAGGGTTGAGGTGCCGCGTTGGCTCTCTTGGTTGAATACAAGTGTTAGCAAACAATCCCAAGCATGTAGATCAATTAAGCACAATATGAATATCAAGCATGTAAGGATAAACACAATAATAGCATGCAAGATATAAACAAGAGACAAAGAGAGAGAGAGAGAGAGTGAGCAATCGCAAACATAAGGGATTTGTTTCGAGGTTCGAGCACACTTGCTCTACATCCCCGCCTTCGACACACGAAGGATTTCCACTATAATCGATCCCCCGGATCACTTGGTGCCGCAACACCTACAAGCTCTTGGACTCCCTAGTCCGTACACACCGCAAGCCCCACAAGCTTGCCGAGGCCGCACCTCAAACCACGAGTTCACACACGAACTCTAAACCACCACGAACACACTTGTCCGCCTCCTCAAAGTACAAAGAAAGGACTTTGGTGATCACAACACTTTGATCACCTAAAAACAATCTCACTACAACACTCCTATAGGATGAATATGTCTATGAATTGCTCAAGTGTTTGTGTGAGAAAACTAGGATGGAAGTGGTGGAGGAAAACTCAAGAAAATCTCTTTTAACACTCTTGACAAAACTCCCCTTTTGATTGGAAGTATTAGCTCTCAATTTAGTGGAGAAAACTCTTTTAATGAAGTGGAAAAACTGGCTCAAAGTCCACTAAAAATCTTGGAGAAAAACAATGCCCAAACCCCCAAATTTATAGGGCTAGAAAACTAGCCGTTGGGGTCTGACAGAACTATCGGTCGATCGCCCGGTCGACCGGCAACGGTCATATTTCAGACCGTTATGCCATCGGTCGACCGGTCGGTCGACCGAGGCCAGGATACAGAGAGCAAGTCTCTCTGTCCGGTCGACCGCTCGGTCGACCGGGGCCTTTCCAGAGAGCAGAGCTCTCTGGACGGTCGACCGTGTCGGTCGACCGGCCCTCCTGCCAGAACTGGCGTGCACGTCTGTGCACGTCGGTCGACCGCTCGATCGACCGCCTTCAGGCTTCGGTCGACCGGTCGGTCAACCAGCTGAAGCCAGGACAGAACTGTTAAGGGATTTAAAACTTGGTCTTTTGATTGAAATAAAATCCCATAAAATATAGAAAAATCTACAAAAATAGTTTTACCAATATACTTTGATAAACAAACATGCTTGCACAAAATCAAGGCATGTTTACAAAAGATTTGGACTATTTTTGTAACTTGGAAATATTGGCTCAAATGAAAAATAGTATTTTCCAAAACTTGATTTTTCTAAAACTTGTTTTCCAAAACTTCACCAAATACAAAAACAAGATTTTAAACTTATTTAAAGCATAGTGTATATGGATATGATCCACTACACAAACATGGTGAAATATCTATGTTTTTGACATTATGCACTAAACATGATTTTGGATAAAACATGTAAACTTGAAAACCAAAAACTAAACGGTATTTTTCCAAAGTAAAAATTCTTTTCTAAAACAAACTAAATCAAGAGTGTGTGTGTGTATGATATACTTGAGCAATCCACCAACTATTCTATCCTTTACATTTTAACTAAAAAACAAAATCTTAAACAAACCTAGACTCAAGTCTTCATCTTCTTGAAGTCTTCACTTGAAGCCTTCTTGACTTGGTCCAAACACCGTGCAAGCTCCAAAACTTGACTTTAAATCTTTTGTTGAAGCTATGCACCTACTAAGATCTTGATCATAAATCTGTCACTAATTAAATACAAGATCATTAGTACAATAACTATATGAGTTGGTCATCATCGAAACTAGAGTGATGGGCCTTCGGGCCAACAATCTCCCCCTTTTTGATGATGACAAAACTCATGAAGTTATATATCATGGATTAAAGTAAAGCTTCAAAGAAGCTCCCCCTTAACTCACGCATAACAAACAAATAATAAATATGCAATGAATGTACATAAACATGTATGCAAATGTATGGAGATAAAACAAATCAAATTCTTTTCTCCTATTTGCAAAACAAAACATATATGCATAAACATAAAAACTACTCCCCCTTTATGAATAAGGGAAGGAAAACATGCATATATCTCAAATACTTCTCCCCCTTTTTGTCAGTCATCAACAAAGGGGTTAAAGTAAAAACAAAACTAACAAATAAATTTTTCTCCCCCTTTTTGTCCGAAACAAGGAACCAATGAAGGGTAAACAAAAATCAATCAATAAGAAGTATATGCGATATACATTCATGAAGAGGAAGACGCTAAGTTAACTTCCCTACATATATACATTACATGAAAGAGGGATGACAAGCCCTAATTCACATAACGTAAAATATGCAATGCATAAGAGGAGATGTGAAGCTCCCCCTGCACACGTGTATCGCATAAAGAGAGATGTCAAGCTCCTCAATACTAGATACACTCAATCATGAATCTATATGTAGAAGAGATGTTAAGCTCTCCTTGCATATAGGCAATACAAATCAAAAATTTTGAATTTTTCTTTATTAAAACAAATTTTGAGATATCAAATAAATATAATTTTTTAATTTTGATACCAATTTTAAAACATAATGCATAAGCTTAAAAAAATTTGAATTAAGCTTAGCATAAACAAATTGTGTGCTTTAAATGTATAAATCAATGTTAACTCAAGCACAAATGACTCATATATATGTATGAAAAAAAGTATACCAATTGAAATTGATACATACATATATAAGAAAACAAAATATGAGTATATACAAAAATAGAGTCAAATTGATACCAATTGAAATGATTCAATGATACCAATTGAAACAATGATAGGATCATGTGTATAACTCATATAACATTGAAGAATAAATAACTAGTTAAATTAATTTTGAAAAACTAGTTAAAGATCCTTCAAAAACATGAAACCAAGTCATATGTTTTTCATGAATCATACTAAATACACAAAAATTCAAGCACTCATGGTCCATAAAGCTCAAAAATAATCATGAAACAAAGTCATGAATAAACAAATAAGGTGTGAGTGTTCAAAAAAATCATGTAACTAGCATTTTCTTGAAAATAGTCAATGAAGCTCAAAATGATCAAAACAAATTATTCATTTTATTTTATTAAACAAAACATGAAAATTTATTTTTCATATTACAAACATACTTCTAGGTATATGTATGATTTATCCAAATCTAACAATATACATACATATCTCAAACATAAAAGAGTCTATTAAAGGTATTTATATGAAAGCAAGAGACTCACGGGTATACATGTATATTTATTAGATTTGAATTTAAAAATACATATACATGAAGTAAAACATGAAAATAGGCAAAACAAGTATAAATGAAAGAATCATCAAAACTAGCCTATACATGTGCATATAGTGGGTACAAATGAGCATGAAGTGCAAACATATATGAATCAATTTGTTCTCACAATTTGTACATGTATAAATACAAGTTTTGATAAAAACTACATTTAAACTAGTATTTACCATATGAAGCACAAAACACATAAAAACATGAACATGCTATATGATATCACAAATGAATAAGCATGTAAATAAATTAGGAGTTTAGAAATAGTTACAAAACCAAAGAACTATTCCAAATCTCCAAACATAGTGGTTGTCCCACCAAAACTCCTTGATAGCGGTGCATCAATTTTATGTCCTTCAAGTCCATGCAACCACCACCAAGGCACCATCCCTCTCACGTCGTGTGAGAACCCTCACCTATATCAAAAACACAAGGTGGGGTTTTGGTACCCATTTTTTGGGTCCTTGGGGGTTAGTCTTATAAGGAACCCAAACATTTTTATGATTAGCAAAATTTAAATGATGTATCCTATCATAACAAAACTTTGCTAAATGGCCTTTGCGGCCACAATGTGTACACTTGTACACCTTAGAATGCTTATGAGTGTGATTGTGATCGTGACGTGCAACATAAGCATATGCATGATGAGGATGATGTGCATGAACATGTGGAACTTGTTTCTTTGAAAACAAGGTTTCCAATCTTTTATGATTAAATGCACATGTGCTCAAAGTTGAGCTCAAACAATCAATTTTATTTTTCAAAACATTAATCTCACTATTATCAATGGTGGCATGTAAAGCATGGTGAGATTGTGAAACATTTTCTTTTTCTTTTGAGAAACATTTTCTTTTTCTTTTTCAAAAATTTTTCTTTTCAAAGTAGAGTTTTCTTGAAAAGTAACTTCTTTTTGTTTTTCCACCAAAATAATTTTATTTTTCAAATTAGTGTTTCCTTCACATAAATCATTCAATTTGGACATTAAGGAAACATTCTCATTTTTCAAAATTTCATTTTCTTTTTCAATGCATGCAACCTTATTTTCTACTGAATCTTTTTCATTAAGCATGCAATCAAACTTCTTTTTCAAATTTTTATTTTCTTTCTTAATCATGTCATATTTCTCAAGAAGGAGTTGACAAAAAGTGCTAAGCTCATCATATGACATGTTATCATCTTCTACCTCGGATTCGGTAGTTACCTCAAGGGGGTTATCCCCTTGGACCATATAGCACAAGGGAGGCGTCGCTTCCAACATCCGAATCTCTCCCGGCATAATATAGATCCTTTTCGCCAAGGGAGGTGATGATGTTCCAAGCCACAAAAGCCGAATCAATATTAGAAACCCTAGATAAATATTCATCATTTAGGGTTGACTTTAAAGTATGAAGGGCTTTTGCATTAGCCTCATTATTCTTGCTATTAACATATGAATCTTTAGTGATAGCAAGATAAACATGAATGCCTAGGGCTTTGAGGTACATAGACATCTTAACCTTCCAAACTTGGATGTTAAGAATGTCAAAAGTGGGTGGTGACATGAAATCCATGGTGTGTGTACAAATATTGTGATTAGCCTAAAAAGAGGATCTTTAACTCTAGGTTGTAAGACCCAAATCAAGAGCACTTGGCTCTGATACCAATTGTAAAATCACCTAGAGGGGGGTGAATAGGTGATGGCTAATCTACTGGTCACTAAATGCTAAATAATGCGGAATTAAAAACTAATATGACCTAAACAAACTATTTAAACTAAACACCACGTATAACACAAGAGTGTAGCCGAATTCCCCGTGAAGGACTCTGGACTAACTCCTCTAGATTCCCCTAGATAAGGGTTGAGGTGCCGCGTTGGCTCTCTTGGTTGAATACAAGTGTTAGCAAATAATCCCAAGCATGTAGATCAATTAAGCACAATATGAATATCAAACATGTAAGGATAAGCACAATAATAGCATGCAAGATATAAACAAGAGACAAAGAGAGAGAGAGAGAGTGAGCAATCGCAAACACAAGGGATTTGTTTCGAGGTTCGAGCACACTTGCTCTACATCCCCGCCTTCGACACACGAAGGATTTCCACTATAATCGATCCCCCGGATCACTTGGTGCCGCAACACCTACAAGCTCTCGGACTCCCTAGTCCGTACACACCGCAAGCCCCACAAGCTTGCCGAGGCCGCACCTCAAACCACGAGTTCACACACGAACTCTAAACCACCGCGAACACACTTGTCCGCCTCCTCAAAGTACAAAGAAAGGTCTTAGGTGATCACAACACTTTGATCACCTAAAAACAATCTCACTACAACACTCCTATAGGATGAATATGTCTATGAATTGCTCAAGTGTTTGTGTGAGAAAACTAGGATGGAAGTGGTGGAGGAAAACTCAAGAAAATCTCTTTTAACACTCTTGATAAAACTCCCCTTTTGATTGGAAGTATTAGCTCTCAATTTAGTGGAGAAAACTCTTTTAATGAAGTGGGAAAAACTGGCTCAAAGTCCACTAAAAATCTTGGAGAAAAACAATGCCCAAACCCCCAAATTTATAGGGCTAGAAAAACTAGCCGTTGGGGTCTGACAGAACTGTCGGTCGACCAGCCAACGGTCATATTTCAGACCGTTGTGCCATCGGTCGACCGGTCGGTCGACCGAGGCCAGGATACAGAGAGCAAGTCTCTCTGTCCGGTCGACCGCTCGGTCGACCGGGGCCTTTCCAGAGAGTAGAGCTCTCTGGACGGTCGACCGTGTCGGTCGACCGACCCTCCTGTCAGAACTGGCGTGCACGTCTGTGCACGTCGGTCGACCGCTCGATCGACCGCCTTCAGGCTTCGGTCGACCGGTCGGTCAACCGGCTGAAGCCAGGACAGAACTGTTAAGGGATTTAAAACTTGGTCTTTTTGATTGAAATAAAATCCCATAAAATATAGAAAAATCTACAAAAATAGTTTTACCAATATACTTTGATAAACAAATATGCTTGCACAAAATCAAGGCATGTTTACAAAAAATTTGGACTATTTTTGTAACTGGAAAATATTGGCTCAAATGAAAAACAGTATTTTTCAAAACTTATTTTTCTAAAACTTGTTTTCCAAAACTTCACCAAATACAAAAACAAGATATTTAAACTTATTTAAAGCATAGTGTGTATGGATATGATCCACTACACAAACATGGTGAAATATTTATGTTTTTGATATTATGCACTAAACATGGTTTTGGATAAAACATGTAAACTTGAAAACCAAAAACCAAACGGTATTTTTCCAAAGTAAAAAATCTTTTCTAAAACAAACTAAATCAAGAGTGTGTGTGTATATGATATACTTGAGCAATCCACCAACTATTCTATCCTTTACATTTTAACTAAAAAACAAAATCTTAAACAAACCTAGACTCAAGTCTTCATCTTCTTGAAGTCTTCACTTGAAGCCTTCTTGACTTGGTCCAAACACCGTGCAAGCTCCAGAACTTGACTTTAAATCCTTTGTTGAAGCTATGCACCTACTAAGATCTTGATCATAAATCTGTCACTAATTAAACACAATCATTAGTACAATAACTACATGAGTTGATCATCATCAAAACTAGAGTGATGGGCCTTCGGGCCAACACAACTATCTTCAATAGTAATCGTAAAAGAAACGGAATTAGACAAATGCCTAGAATGCAAGTCTAAACGTTTTTTTAAGCAATTAGTAATCAATTAGATTACTGTTGAATTAAAAACAAGGAGTGTGAATATCAGATATAGTAGAAATAATACACAAAAACTATATTTTTGCAAAGCAATATGTCCTGCAAAAAAGAGTTTTTAGTAGTCCAAAAATTTTAAGCTTTTGCGCTGCAATTTCTTTTAATTCTGCTTCCTACTTTCGAGAGTAGGGGTACATAATAATAAGTCTTCTCCTGCAAACTTTGAGTGCTAAATCTGATTCCTTAATGTCCCTGAAATAAGACACCAAACTTGTTAAAAAATAATTACACCGTTCCCTCCCCGACAACGGCGCCAAAAATTTGATTGAAAAATTAAAGTAATGAGAATTACCGTCTAGCTTTGGGCTAAAGGGTCGTGTCCACGAGGAGGAATGTGATGAAAGCTTTTCGATGTTTTTGTTTAGAATGCAAAGAATGGTATTTGGTTTTTTTTTAATATTGAAAAAGAGAATGGAGAGAAGGGAAATGATTTAAAGTAAAAACTTAAAACTTAAAAAAGGCTCTGGAGAAAGATGATCTTTTTAGGAAATGATTTGAGAGTGATTTGGCTGTGATTTAAATTATGAAAAAGATCCAGGCTCACTAATCTTCTACTCAACTACTTACTTATCTCAAGAACATTTTGGTGCATCACTTTTATCATAGGCAAAAATCTTTAGTTTCTTTTAATGTTCAAGCACAACAAATAAGATGGTTTTGTTTAAATCTTAAGACCTTTCTTAACACATCATTAAAAAGAGAATATTAAACCATCAAGCGTAAAGAAGCAAGTACGACATAAAAACAGTTTAAAAATATTTACGCTTTGAAAGTCTAAGTTTAAAAGAAAGACATCCTCATGTGCTTTCAAGAACAAAGTTTAACTTAGGCATTATTCTGATTCAAAAGAGTTGCTTTCATAAAAATCAATCAAGAGAGAGAGGTAGAAGAGATTGATTAGTGAGCCCAGAAGATGGTTTAGTTACTCATGATAAAAAGAAAGCAAACAAGAAAATGAAAATAAAATATAGACATACCGAATTGAGTCAAGTTGAATAAGCAAGTTGAATCTCCTTTGATTGTCACTTCAAGGATGAATTAGACACTCAGTTCCACTCTTCTCTCTTTGTTGGTCTAAACTAAAAAGTAAATATGAGATACAGCTTCTCAGAACTATCTAACAATACTCTTAAAACCCTAAAAATGAACAAGAATTCTAATCCTAGTCTTCGCTACATTTTTCAGTGAAAATCCTGCCTTTTATAGGCAAAAACCCAGAGGGGAGAGGAGTGAGAAGATAAGGGGAGCAAACACTCCCCTTATCTCCACCAAACGTCGCTGATCTGCAGCCATGGCTGCAGATCCACGGCCAGGATGTGGCCATTTCCGCAGCCAAGATGTGATCAAATGGCCACATCCTGGTGGGGATCCGGTTGGCGTGTGATTTTGCCCCCTTTTGTCTTGCTGGATGCACTGTTTGTCTCTGATTCCGATTTGATCTTTGGTGATTCTCAAGCTAACCGATTTGGATTCTTATAAAACCAAATTAACTGATTTTCAACCTCCCTGATTTGCCATGATCTGCCCTGATTCTCTGATTTCAAATTAATTTTGAATTAAATCAGAATTTGATGGGCTTTTAGTCTCGTTTCTCTTCCCTTTCCTTTAGCAATGGGCCTGCACTTTATAAAAGAAAAATAAGACTTATTAATAGGATTTATAGGTAATAAACATGGTAATGTGATAATATATATGCAATATATGTAACCGATCAATGAGCAAGTCTTTAAACCTTTAGGTTACCTCTAAAGGAGGAGTTGTAGGGCCTGTTTATTTCGTTGCAAAACCTCGCAAGTCGTAAGTCATAAAATGAGAATGAAAAAGTGAACTGTAGCAGAGAAAATATATTGTGTTATACGGTGTTTGGTTGATAAAGTGAAGTGTAAATGGAAAAGTATATTGTGTTTTACGGTGTTTGGTTGATAAAGTGAAAGTGTAAATGGTAAAGTATATTGTGTTTTAAGGTGTTTGGTTGGTAATGTAAAAGTGTAAGTGAAAAAGTTGACCACAAAATTAACTGTAGCAGTGATTTAAATATTATAAATACTATTAAATTAAATCTACTATTGCAAATTAAATTGTACTAAAATAAATTGAGATAAAAAATTAATAATCTTAATATTTTATTTATAACAATAATATTAATAAAATATTAGTATAAATAGTAAAATATTAACTAAATAATAATATAAAATTTAAGAAAATCTAAAGAACATTAATAAAATTTTAAGAATACTAATAAAATATAAATATTAAAAAATCTTAAAAAATAATAAAATATAGTTGTAATATTATAATATTAAAAATACTTGAAAATTATTATAATATAAATTTTATTATAATATTATTGTATTATTATAGAAATATAAAATTAACAAAGTAAAATATAATTATAATTTAATAATAAATTATCATTATAGTATTATTATACTGAATTATTGTTACAATATTAACATAATAAAATATTAATATAATAATAAAATATATTATGATATTAATAAAGTAATTTTTTTTATAAAAAATAAATAATTAAATAAATAGTAATTTTATATTAAAGTATAATATTGTTATATTAATAAAGTATTAACTCTAAATAAAATAATAAAAAATGGAATAAGTATTAATAAAATAATAAAGTATTAAATAAATATTAAATAAAAATATTAAATTAAAATAGTAAAATATTAAGTATTAAAACAATATTAAAAACAATAAAAAAATCAAAGATTAAAAATATAAAATAATTAAATAATTAAATACGAAATTGAATACTATTTAAAATATTAAATATTTAATAATATTAAATTATATATTGATTATTAAGTAACTGTTTTGAATTGTAAGTGTACTACAAGTGAGAATTACATGACCATAAAATTAACTGTAGCAACTGCAAGTGAGAAAATATGAGTGTAAAAGTGAGATTTATATGACCACAAATTTAACTGTAGCAACTGCAAGTGGGAAAAGAAGAGCTGCATTTTGCAACTTGTTTTTCAACGAAACAAACAACGGAAAATAGAAAAGAAGTTTTACGACTTGCGTTTTGCGACGTTTTGCGGCAAAACAAACACGCCCGTAGTCTCCTGAGGGTTTTCAGTGAATGATACCCACAAAATCAATAAAAGAAAAAAAACAAAATGTTAGTATTTTCGAAAACACATTTTTGATAGAGAGAGAATTTTTTGAATAATTCTTGCAAAAATCAA
Organism: Agave tequilana; assembly: GCA_038442645.1. Lineage (NCBI taxonomy): Eukaryota > Viridiplantae > Streptophyta > Magnoliopsida > Asparagales > Asparagaceae > Agave > Agave tequilana. The sequence continues at coordinate 90,032 of JAVJIF010012403.1, forward strand.
ATAACCTATAAGTCTTAGGACTACCATATTATTCATTCCTAAACTTAGTCTCCATGTAAGATGATAGTTCATTAAATATGCATATTTTAGTCATATTTTCATATTTATTTTTATAAAATAATTCTGTATAATTGTATTTTTTTAAAGTAATGTGCATGCCTTTATAATTAAAAGAAGAAAAGAAAAAAGCCCAAAAGATTAAAAAGAATCTTAAAAGCCCAACAAGCCAAAGAAATTCAGAGATAATATCAATCCTAATTAGAGATAAAGGAGAAAATCAACTTAAATTCATGTTGCTTAAGCTCTAAGTCAAAGATAAAGAGGGAGAATTCAAATTTGAACTCAGATTTGGAGATTACTTGCTTCCCAAGTTAAAGAGAAAGAATATTCTCTCAAAATCTAAAGTTCAAATAAAGATTCTAAGAATATATCTCTTAATGAATGATGAGATGAAGCAACCAAGAGATAAAGAGAAAAATCCAAGTAAATTCAGAGTTCTAAATCAATTTAGAGTCGGATTCACACTGAATACCTTTTAATATTTTGATTATAACTTTTGCTATAGAAACTCAGATCTGATGATTCAAGATGCTCCAGAATGAGGACTTAAAGGGATACAATTCTTTTGTTGACTATGATTTCTAATTCTATCATTTATTAAGTCATATTCAGCAATCAACATGCCAACTAACTGCAAACCAATTCAGAATTGAATTTTCACATAAAATTCTAGATAAATCAAATAAGTTTGAAGATAAGGAGAGAATTTAAATTCAGAAATTGATAATATCTTGCTCTCCAAGTCAAGAGAAAAGATATTGTCTTAATATCTAAAATTTAAATTCAAGTTCTAAAGATATATCTCTTGATGGTTGCACAACTTCTATTAGGAGTCTATCCACTACTTCTACTATAAATAGAGAGTAAAGCATAGGGAAAAGGGCATCTCCAAGGAGAGATCAAAGCTTAGGGTATTTTAAAGTTTTTTCTTCTAAATTTCAAGTGTAATTTCTAGGATTTAGTTTGAAAGTTATTTTGTGGAGAAAGAGTTCTTGTAATTGATGGTAACAACTTCAATAATGGGTCTTCTGTTTTTTTCTTCAGTTTTTTCTCTTTTTATTTTACTTGTTTTAATTGCTTTCTTTTTATTATGCTTTCTTTATCGCTTAGATTAGAGAGAGTTTTCATGAAAGAAAAGAGAAGAAGAATTATATTTAGAGTGACAGTATATGTAATGTTCTTTAAAGAGAGTTGTATTGAGGGAGACAGTCAATGTAACTTTCCTATTTTTATTCATCATTACTCATTTTAGTCAATCACCGCTTCTATGTAATTTCTTCACTTGCCTTGCTTTAATCTACTCCAAGGTATGTTATTCTTTTCAATCTTTTCTTTTTTTATTCTTTTTAATTTTTTCTTTTTTAATTTAATAATTCTTCTAACTCAAAATGATTTCAAAACCATATTCTATCCTTTACCTTCTTTATTCTAACTTAACTTAGTATTCTCTTTTCTTTTTCTTTAAAAAGAAGATCTTTAACCGGTTTTGTAACTTAGAAAGAGAACTTACCTAAACGCTTCCATCACATTCCCTCCTTGTGGATCACGACCCTTATAATCACTTGCTATAGAGGTAGAATTGAGCAATCTTGTACTCTCTTAATCGATTTCTAAACTTTACATTTTCTGTCCACAGGTTGAACTCAGTTAAAATTTTGGCGCCGTTGCCGGGGAGGGACGATAAGTAAATCTTTTTAATTTACTTAATCTGTTAATTATTTTCTTCTATGTTTTTGTATGCAGGAACTAAATTCAGGGAAACAAGAATTGTAGAACATGCATAGCACCCCTGAGACTCTGCTTTAGAAAGCAGAGCTCAGGGAGACTCCACTTTATCGTAAAAACACGGCCAAAGCCGCCTTTGCGAAGCAAGGGAGTAAGATTACTTATCCTGTTTTCTTGCAGGGTGATTGATTTGCAAAGTGCAGGCTTCTGCAGCTACTGGTTTTTTAATTTAACCTATTCTGCATACTTTTCTAATCCCAACAGTAAATGGTTGCTTTGTTAAATGCTAAAAACGACTAGACTTTGTATTTAGGGCACATGTCTAATTCATTTGTCTTTTCATTACTATTGAAGAGTGCTGATGCAAAGGTATATATGTATTGCATATAGTTTAGGGAATATATTTTGAGTGATTCATATTGCTTAAGTGTTGCTTCTACTATATACTTGTACATGCGCATTAAAACAATCGAAGGGCTTATTCTATAAGCAAGATAAGGTGGGAAGTCATTACCCTTTCTTAGCCCGAAAACCATCTCCTCGCTCAATAACCAATCCTAACTTAAAAGTGAGTAGTCGTTGGCCCCAGGGACACCTAAAACTCAATAGGAGACTGACCTAAGGTGGAAAGTTTTTAGAATTTGACTCTTACCAAATTAGTGTCAAAGGCTGGGGATTAAGAGGCGAAACCTCAAAGAACAGTGGTTTGGCATAATTAGGCCTGTTGCTTAGGCACGGATACCTCCCACTGGTCTTGCCCCTACTTGGCAGATTAACTTATGGTCAGATTCTGCAATATACCTCTCGTGGACAGTCTAACCAGTTAGGAGTCGTTTAGGTCTAAGGTCTACCCTAACTTAGGCTAGATTTTCTTTTTTTGTTTATTTATTTGTTTTATTTTTATTTTTGATATTTTTGTGATATGAATTATGATTACAATTATTCCAATGCATAGTGATCCATACTTCACACCGACCTCTTTTGACTCGGATATTACCAACCCGACATTTTATAATTTTAACCAACAAAGTATGCTGGTTTGGTCTTATCCGAATTAATATATGCCTGAACCCCAGTATTATGAGCAAGATTGGGATGATCATCACCACTCTTCACCGAGTCAGTAGGGATACAACTCTCCCGAGTCATACTATCAACAACCTGATACAACTCTCCCGAGTCATACTATCAACAACCTGATCAACATTCAGCTTCATATACTCCATATCAAGATCAACCTATAGAAGAAAAATCTTCTTTAGAAAAGAGTTTTGAAGCCTTCGTTGAGTTCACATGATAATTTCAAATCTCGACAGACTCAATACTTGCAAAAATTCCCAAGTCCAAGATCCTTACTCCATTTTCCAAGACCTATCACAATAAAAACCTATTGACTTAGAAAAGAGTATGGAAGGCCTAATTCAGTTCGGAATTGATGTTATCCAATCTATCAATAAGTTAGAAGCAAAAATGAGTCATTTGGTTAACACAACAAATGCTAGGAATGAGAAAACTGTACCTAACACATTGTCCACCATTCCTGATCTTCTCCAGCCATATTGATAGAAACGAAGAATCATATTATCTTGAAAACTTCAACCAAGATTCAATTTCATCACAATGTCTTGAACTTGACCAATAGCAAATCATTGACAAATTGGCAAGTTTCCATTTCAATGAAATTGAATTTGAACATGAATATGAACCCGGTCTTCAATTTTGTATTTCAGTTTCAATTTTTAATTTATGTTGACTCCGATATCCTTACCCAATTTGTTCTTAATTCTCGAGCTAACACTGATTCCCATACCTATAAATGTAGAACAAGAACCATTTGTTTTGGATAGTCACATTCCAATTTTGGGAAAAGTGAATCATAATTCTTTAATTTGGACTTAACTTTTGGATCTAAATAGACTCTTGAACATAAACTCGATTTAAGTCAAATCTACAAGTCAGCATTGGTTCTTATTCCTTCCACTCTTGAGTCTAAATCAACCATTCCTCAGAATGACATTCCATTATTGAACCTAGGAATAAATCATAATGACTCCGTGATGATATTTCAAGATCGGTCATATAACCAGGATAAATTTCATGATAGGATCTTGCATGATCCTATTCATCATCGGGATTGTAAACATATAAATAAGAAAGAGGTAATCAAAGGTGGGTTCTATGAACCATCACATGATTTAGAGTGGGCAGCAACCTTGCACCAATCCGACCACCACCAGAACCACCACCTTGAGGTAACATTTTCCCTGCCCTTTCTTCTTTTTCATGTATATATGCATTCATTAATACATTAAGGACAATACATGAGACAGGTGTGGGAGAGGGTTTACTAACATACTAACAAAAAAAATCGCTAAAAAAAACTTTTTGAAAAGGGAAATAAAATTTTGGCTTATTTTTGCAAATAATTAAGTTAATTTTAAGGATTAGAGGAATCACAATTAGGATTTCTTAATACTTAGTTAAAATAAGATTATTTGTTTGATTTTTAGGTTTAGGAAGAAAATTTGGAAAAATAATTTAGTCTTGATTTTTACCTTGATAAAATACGCATACTTAATACATTTATAAACTTTTTGAAAAGGGAAATAATATTTTAGCTTATTTTTGTAAATAATTAAGTTAATTTTAAGGATTAGAGGAATCATAATTAGGATTTCTTAATACTTGGTTAAAATAAGATTATTTGTTTGATTTCTAGGTATAGGAAGAAAAATTAGAAAAGTAATTTAGTCTTAATTTTTACCTTGATAAAATATGCATACTTAATACACTAACACACTTAGGATTCAAAACAAAGATTCTTGTGCCTTATAATATTATATATATATATATATATATATATATATATATATATATATATATATATATATATATATATATATATATATATATATATATATATATATATATATATATATATATATATATATATATATATATATATATATATTATATTCTCTACGCTAGGTAATTGTGCCTTATGAAGTATAAGTATTCACGCCTAAAAGTGCTTTATATCATAAATGAAACCCTCGTTTTGTGGCCTTTTTTGCTTGAGTTCTTGGGGTGTTTTCTCACTCAGTGTGTCATGCCCCATTTCCCAAAGTACGGAATACGGGTACGTGATGATGGCCAACAGATACACACAAAGAGGGAAATCTCTTCCGTGAATACCTTACGCTATAGTATGATGCCAAATTCTCGCACACATATACAAAAAGAAAACCAGAAGTTTTATTTTCACATAAAAGATATACATCTATAATAGTCTTTTTCTGGATACAAGATTGGAAATATAACAAAGTAGAGAAAAAGAAGATACAATTTTGGCATCGGGTCATCATAACAAGACAAAATGCCAAAATACATAAGACAAGAAACTCGGACTCACGCCTGGTAGTCTTCCTGGATTCCTCGAACAGTGGCTTGTCAGTCTCTTCAAGCTCTGATGCTGAAAAATTAAGGTCCGTCAGAAGTGGACCAGCAAGTGCACACACGAAAAGAGGAAATAATAATATGGAAATGTGAAAGTAAAGAGGCAATATAAGAATAGCACTGGAATGAATGAATAATAAATCTAACTATAATATAAATTGACAGTTAAGATACCAGCGAGAGTAACAGAACACTAGATCATGTGAAATAAGTTCATGTATGTATGCTATGACATGTATATAATGAGCTTGAAGCACTCTGGATGAGTAATGTCATATATCATAATCATCAGGTCACAAGAACACAAAATCACAAGTTAAGAACAATATGGCAAGTCCAGAAACATCATGTATTTAAGATTATCCATGTTACAAATGATAATTCTAAGTCTAGTATGTTTTATTACCCTAACTAATGCAGCCATCCTGTGCCTCACCCCACAGGACAACTACATATTAAGCAAGTGATGCGTTAGTTGATTCTGATAGCAGGGAGAAACAGTTTACTGTACTCAGCTATCATGTAACATGTAATAACAAGAGCGTGTATAAATAACAAGATCACGTGTGGCATCCAAACCCACAAGGGATTGCCCTTCCAAGCACACCTCCCTGAATTTTCCCTGCTACAGTCTCTCCCAGTAACCCCGACTTGATTAATTTTATTAATCAATGTAAGTGCAAGATAATATGTAACTCAGCGTGACAGAATTAGGGATCAATATCAAGAGTATCAGTATTCAATAGTGATTACAATACATATCAAAATTTTGGAAAATGAAAAACGGTGACAACATTAAGTAATAAATACATAATAGTATAAGTGATGCCAGTGTATTAGGATATAGACATAATCATAAAATAGTAATCATGACATAGGGTGACGTTAACTTACTTGTACGATATTTGCTAATTTATAGTTATACTTAAGTGATCATTTATGTAACAAACATCCTATACATGCATGTCTTACAGTACACATGGTCAGGAAAGGATATAAGAATCGAGATCGGAAAAGAATTTATAAACTAACAAAGGAACATAAAGGAGAGAGAGTATGTGTACTTGCCTGATGTCGTTGAAATCTGAATTTTCGTAACTGCAACCGACTCTGGGTAAAATTCGCGGCCTAAATATTGCGTGAATTAATTAGAGACTTGACATTGATTGGTCACGTATATTGCATATATAATGTCACATTCTCATAATTATTGTCTAATAAATCATGTGTTTAGTCATATATTCTTCTTTATAAAATGCAGGCCCATTACTAAAGGAGAGGGAAGAAAAATGAGCCCAAAAGCCCATCAAAATTCTGTTTTAATTCATAATTAATTCAAATCAATGACCAGAGCAGATTAGGGCAAATCAGGGCAAATCAGAGAAGATAAAACCAGTTGAACAAGCGATTAAAACAAGATCTTCACAAATCAAATGGTTAAAGCCGAAGATCAAAGGAGGTTTCATCAAATTCAGGACCCAAACTGCAAATCCAGCAAGAGATAAAAGGATATCGTGAAACTAGGGAGCTGTACACCCCGATGTGGCCACCTGGCCACACCCAGGCCACAGAAACGCGGCCAAAGTCACATTTCTGTGGCTTTGTTGAGGTGGTTGGCGAAGCGTTTGCTCCCCCTATCGTCATACGCTCTCCCCATTTGGTTTTGGCCTATAAATACTGCATTTTCTATAGAAGGAGGAACCGAATGCTAGTTTAAGTTTTTCTCTTTATTTTTAAGGTTTAGGTTCTTTGTTAGATAGTTTATGAGAAGCCGCATCTCTGTTTTTAATTTGTAGTTCATTTTAGATACAAGTGAGAGAGAGAGGAAGAGAGTGATTGTAATCTAAAGTTGAAGTGACATTAATAAAGGATTAATACTTCTCTTCTTCTCCAATTCACGGGTATGTTTCAATTTATTTACATGTCTTGTTTTACAATAATTATGAGTAGTTAAATTTGTTTTTCTGGACTCACTATCATCTCTCTTCGAGCCCTCTTATTTTAAATGATTCTGATATAAAGAACTCAACAGAATCATATGAATGCCTTAAACTAAGCCTTGCTTCTTTGAAAGTGTTCTTGAAGGCACATGAGGATGGTTTGGATTTCTAAAATTTTATTTTTAAAACATCACTTGAACTTATTTTTATTTCATACATGAAAGACGGTTTGATAATTTAACATTCAGTTCAAGTTGCATTCTTAAAAAAAAAGAGTTAACTTTTCCAAACAATCTTATTTGCTTTACTTAAGACTTTCGAAACTCAAGCTTATGTTTTTGCCTATGATCAAGTTGAGGTACTGAGATTTTCAAGAGAATAATATATCGTTGAGTAGTAAGATAGTGAGCCCTGATCTTTTTCATATAAAAACAAACGACCAATCACTCTTTAAGCCTTTTTAAAGATCATCCTTTCCAAAGCCTTCTCTAATTTTTCAATTTTTCTTTAAATCACTTACCTACTCTCCATTCTCTTCTCAACATATATTAAAAAAAAAATGCTGACACCATTCTTTGCTTTTTGAACACTACATCGAAGAGCTTTCATCGCATTCCTCCTCATGGACACGACCCGTTAGCCCAAAGCTAGACGGTAATTCTCACTGTATTTACTTGCAATCAATTTTTGGTGCCGTTGCCGGGGAGGGAACGGTGTAATTATTTTCTTACAAGTTTGGTGTCTTATTTCAGGGCCATCATGAAATCATATTTAGCGCTCAAGTATTGCAGGAGTAGACTTGCTATTCTGTGTCCTACTCTAGAAAGTAGGGAACAAAATTCCAAGAAATTACAGCGCAAAAGCATGAAATTTTTTTGGACTACTAAAAACTCTTTTTGCAGGACATTTTACTTTGCAAAAATATAGTTTTTATGTGTTATTTCTGTTATATCTGATATTCACATATCCTGTTTTTAATCCAGCAGTAATCTGATTGATTGCTAATTGTTTAAAATGTTTAGACTTGCATTCTTGGTATTTGTCTAATTACGTTTCTTTTACAATTACTGTTAAAAAAAGCAGGAGACAAGGTACGTATGCATAACATATAGTTTAGGAAACATTCTTGAGTGATTATTTGCTTATTAAATATTACTTTTCTATATCCTGCACACGTTGCATAATCAATCTTAAGGGCAAAATCCAAAACAAGATAAGGTGGGGACCTTCCTTAGCCCACAAACTATCTCTAAGCACGCACAACTAAAGCCTAACTTAAATCTAATAGATGTTGGCCTTAGGGACATCTCGAACTCATTCAGAGATTATCCTAAAGGAGAAGGTATTAGAATTTGACTCCTGTCAAATCAGTGACTAAGGACAGAGATTGAGGGGTGAAACCCTGAAGGCTGGTGGTTTGGCTTAATTAGGCCCGTCGCTTTTGCGCAGATACCTTCCACCAATCTTATCCTGATCTGGCTAATTAGTTTGTGGTCAAAGTTTGCATTATACCTCCTGTGGACAATCAACCAGTTAGGAGTTATCTAGGTCAAGGTTTTCTTAGACTAGGCTTGGTTGTTTTTTCTTGTTGACTATTGGTTAACTTGTTTGTGGTAGTGTTTGTATATGCAAGTGTGGTCAAGAGACCAAAATTCATCTAGGTTAACTAGAAACACATCATCACCCAAGTTTGAATCAAGACCAGATCTGGTTATGGTTCAACCGACATCTTTGCAGGATAGGTTCTATCCCATTAGAACTACACTTCCATCTTGCATCTAACTTTCATCGGTTGGTGAACATAATTTTGAGCTCAAGCCTCAGTTCATCAACACACTCCCTAAGTTTCATGGTTTAAAGTCTGAAGATGCTTATTTCTTCATAAGAGAATTTGAGAAAGTATCTTAATAATGAAAATCCTGAAATCACCTAGAGGGGGGGTGAATAGGTGATAAGGCTAATCTAATGAACTAAATGCGAAAATTAAAACCTAATTGCAACTAAACTTAATGCAACCAACGAGTGTAGCCGAATTCCCGGTGAAGGGCTTTGGACTAACTCCTCTTGATTCCTCTGAATAAGAGTAGAGGCGCTATATGAAGCTCTCGTGGTTAAGAAGTGAGGCACACAAACACACAAGCATGTATATGATATGGCAAAGTAAAGCAATGCACAAAGTAAAGAGAGAGAGTAAGAGTCAATGGATCAAACGCAAACACCAAGATTTGTTTCGAGGTTTGAGCACCCAGCTCTACGTCCCCGCCTTCACCCAGAAGGATTTTCAATCCACTAACTTGTCCACACAAGACTCCCACACAGGGAACCTCCACTGAGGATTTGGGGCAATACAACTGGGAGTTCACAACTCCTCTCTCCAACCAATACAACCTCTCACAGAGGTAATGCACAACCAACTCAGTCACCACCTCACACAAGAGGGGTAGGCCCTTAGCCAAACAACCACAATCCACCTCTTCACTAAGAGGGATACAAAACCAACACCAACTCCACCTCTCACTAGAGGGAGCAATACACAATCTCAACCTCTCACCAGAGGGATCCAACCACCACTCCAAATCAACTTTTACGCAAGAGGGATATCAACAAAGAAGGAGGGTTACAACAAGATGGTATATTTTAACCACAAACACCTTTTTCCACAAAAATAAAGATCCTATAGATAGGATAGCAAGATATGGCTCTAGTGTGGAAAATCAAGATGTGGGAAAACAAATCACAAGGAAAAATACCTGGGAAAATAACTTAGGATTTGATAGAAATGAAGAACAAAGCAAATATCCCAAATCTATAGTTTTCTTTGATTTTTCTAACTCTTGAAAACAAATAAACATGATCTTTAAAAACCAACAAACTCTCTTGAAAACTTGCTTTTAAAAACACTAGAGAGTAGGAAATTTTTGGCACAAAAATTCTTTTTGAAAAACACTCTCAAAATGGGGTATATATAGGCCCCATGAAAAACTAGCCGTTGGAGCTGTTTTTCAGCCCTGGCGGCTGACGGTCGACCGGCCCGGTCAACTGCCAATGGTCAAATTTTTGACCGTTGGAGCCTTCCGGTTGACCGCCCGGTCGACCGTGCGAATCCAGAGAGCAAATGCTCTCTGGCCGATCGACCGCTCGGTCGACCGTGGCAAGCCTCACGGTCGACCGTCCGGTCGACCGCCCCCACCCGAGAGTGGGGTACTTGCAGTCGGTCGACCGGCCCAAGTGGCTGGCCAGCGTGCAGGTTTTGTGAACGTCGGTCGACCGGTCCGGTCGACCGACTCTGGGTACGGTCGACCGGTCCGGTCGACCGCCAGAGCCTGGCAGGCAGTTTTTCAGGACTTGAAACTTGGGTTTTAATTTTAAAATAAAATCCCATAAAACTTCTAAAATTCCACAAAAATAAGTTCTAACATTATATTTGATATACAAATATGTGTGAAAAATTTCAACACATATTTCAAGCAATTTGAACCATTTTTGTGTTATAGAAATTTTGCCGAAACCAAAACCTGTATTTTCCAAAACTTTGATTTTTCAAATGGAAAATCGTTTTGTCCAAAACTCATCCAAATACAAAACATGATATTGAAACAACTTTTAGGCATGTAGTGTATGAATAGAAATCCAATACATAAATGAAATGTATATCAATGTTTTTGACATAGTCCAAAAATAAGTTTTTGTTAAAACACAAAACCTAAATACATGAATAGGCATATCAAACTAAGTTTGTCTAAGATATAAAGAATACATGTATATAGAACAAATCTAATATACATTAAACCAAGTAAACTTGTTTTGATATAATATCTATTCATGAAAACCAAGATCGGTTAAACCAGAAACCGAAAACCAATAAACATGAAACTTAAAACAAGTGTGTGTGTTGTGAACTTGAGCATATCACACTATCTAATCTTTAACAAATGGATCTAAACACTAAACTAAACTATGTACCGAAGTCTTCTTGATGAACTCCGTCTTCAAGTCGACTCGATCCAAACGTGATCCACCGAGCTTGACTCCAACGAGTGCTAGATATGAACTTTGATGCTCGGGCTCTTGAATCACCATGTGAGAGCTTCAAAAACACCTTTGTTGAAGCTGTCACCTACTAATATCTTGGCTAAGTATCTGAAACTAAACATCACAAGATTATTAGTAAACTATAACTACATGAGTTAATCATCATCAAAACTAGAGTGGAAGGCCTCTGGGCCAACAATCTCCCCCTTTTTGATGATGACAAAACTCATGGAGTTATATATATGCATGGATTAAAGTTAAACTTGAAGGAAGCTCCCCCTTAACTCATGTATAGTAATAAACAAAAAATATACAATGAAAGCTCGTAAACATGTATGCAAATACAAGGAGATAAACACGCCAATCAAGCATAAAACTCATCAAATTCTTTTTCTCCTATTTGCAAAACAAAACATATATGCATAAACATAAATCCTTCTCCCCCTTTATGTTTTAAACAAAGAAAACATGCATATATACTAAAATACTTCTCCCCCTTTTTGTCAATCATCAACAAAGGGGTTAAAGTAAAAACAAAACAAAACAATGTTCTCCCCCTTTTTGTCAAAGGCAAAAATCAACAAAGGGGTGACATTAAACAAAACAATAAAAGATATATGCGATATACATTCATGAAGAGGAAGACGCTAAGTTAACTTCCCTACATATATGCATTATATGAAGAAGAGATGACACGCCCTAACTCACATAACGCATAATATGCAATGCATAAGAGGAGATGTGAAGCTCCCCCTACACACGTGTACCGCATAAAGAAGAGTTGTCAAGCTCCTCAATATAAGATACTCAACATGAATCTATACGTAGAAGAGATGTTAAGCTCCCCTTGCATATAGGCAATACACATCAAAACATTTTAAAAATTTCTTATTAAAATAAAATTTTGAATTTTAATCAAAAATAGAATCATATTGGTACTAATTTTTAAAAATAATGCATAAGCTTATTAAAATATCAATTGAGAAATCAATTGAAAAATAAAAGTTTGAATTAAGCTTAGCATAGACAAACTTTGTGCTTTAAACATGTAACCTATTTTAAATCAAGCACAAATAAATCATATATATGTATGAAAATGAAAATATCAATAGAAATTGATATTATTTGAAATGAAGCATACATATATAGGAAACAACATATGAGTATATACAAAAAATATCAATTGAGATACCAATTGAAAATATAATGTAAATCAAGTATATAACTCATAAACTACCACCCTTAATATGCACATGGTAAAAGATTTTCAATAAAGCTTGTAAGGCATACTCGCCCATCCGTCCACCCATTAATAGGTAGGGGTTTTCAAAATAAGGTTTGAAAATATAGTATGTTTGAAAAACTCTACCATAACGAAGAATACGAACTAGTTATATGAAAAATTTGTAAACTAGTACGAAATCCTTCAAGTAAGGAATAAAACAAAAATATTTTTCATGAAATATGAAACTCACATGATAGCCAACACTCAAAGTCAATGAAGCATGAATATGACTCATGAAAACAAAGCATGAGTAAACAAGAAAGGTGAGTGTACAAATAAAATGTGAAGAACATAATCATGAAAGGTAGGCAATAAGCTCAATTGAAATTCCTTTAAACATGAAAACATGAAAATCGTCAAAACTAAATTTTCATTAAAACAATTTATACTTCAAGGCATATGTATGTTTTGACAAAACAAGAAGTATACATACATATCCCTAAACACAATTGAGTCCATAATAAAGATTTGCATGAAAAGCAAATGACTCAAGGGGTATACATGTATATCTTAAGGTTTGGCAAAATAGACATATACATGAAGTGAAAACCATGATCATAAAACATGTCCAAGATGGGGAATACAAGTTAAAATGAATGAATCATCAAAAATAGGCTATACTAGTACATTTAACAAGCACAAATGAGCATGTAAGCACAAACATATAAAAGTCTATTTGTGGCTCACTAGATGTACAAGTATATATCCAAGTTTTAATGAAAACTAACATCCAAATATTTAATCAAATCATGAAGCATAAAACGAGACATAAACCAACATGATAAACATAAATACGATCATTATGTAAATGCACATGCATTAGAACTATGATATACATAATAGCTAAACAATGGTGAGAACACAAAATATGGGTCCATATAAACATGGGTGATCTCAAATGCTATACATGCATGTCAATGGTCTAATAATCATGGCATTTAACATACTAATTAAAACATGCTAAAACTCAATAATGTGGAAAGCATGTAAATATAAAAGGGAGTTAGAGATCGATACCAAAACCGATGAAGGCACATCTCTAGTTCTCCAAACCAAGGTGGTCCTCCCACCAAACTCCCCTTGTAAGTGATGCATCCAAATAGTCCTCTTTTATGCTCGGAACACATCCACCTCAAGGTACCATCGCTCTCACGTCATGCGAGAGCCCACACCTACATCAAATATAATAGCAGTGGTCTTTGGTACCCATACTCTTTTGAGTCCATGGGGGTTAGTTCCTTTCCTAACCCGAACAAATTTAGTTGCTAAATTTACATCATGTATCTTATCATAGCAAAATTTAGCAAGGTGGCCCTTACGTCCACAATGTGTACAAGTGTACACATGAGCATACATAGTGTTATGAGTGTGTATGTGAGGAGCATGTGTATGTCGTGGATGGTGTGCATGCAAAGATGGAACTTGTTTCTTTCGAAACAAAGATTCCAAACGTGTATGGTTCTTGATACAATGGCTCAAAGTGGAGCCCAAACAATCCACACTCTTCTTTAACAAACATATATCATTATCAATTCTAGAAGAAGAGGTGCATGCAATAGGTGAGTTAGAATGTGAAGCTACACTAGCATGGCAAACATGTGTATCTAATTCATTTTTCAAAGATTTATTTACATTTAAGCAAATTTCTAAATCTTTTGAAATCAAATCAATTTTGTTTTTCAAAGAAACATTTTCTTTTAAAACAAGGTCAAGTTTTGAAGACAAGTTTTCATTTTCTTCAAAATATCATTACACTCATTTCTATTTTTCAAAAATTCATTTTCTTTTAGAGCAAGATCAAGCTTAGATTTCAATGAATCCCTATCATTAGAAATCTCCTCTTTCTCTTGCAAAATCAAATCTAGTTTTGAAAGCAAATCTTTATTTTCATTGTTAAGTCCTAGACTTTTCTTTTTCAAAAGATTATATTTTTCTAACAATTTTTCACAAACAATGGATAGTTCTTCATTCAAAGCATTTGGATCAATATAATCATTACAAGAAGAACTAGCATCATTATCATCTAATTGAGATTCCGAATATACCTCAAGGGAGTCATTCCCTTGGACCATGTAGCATTGTTGCTCGGATTCTCCACTAGATTCATCCTCCATTTGGATTGGCAATTGAAGTTTGGAGGTGGTCAACGTGTTCCACACTGCAAAGGCGGAATCACAGTTAGAAACAATAGAAAGATATTCTTTGTTTAGCGTGCTTCTAAGTGCCTCAAGGGCTTGTGCATTGGCCTCTATATGCTTGCTATCATTAGGGTAGGATTTCTTGGTAATAGCAAGGTAAACATGCAAGCCTAGGGTTTTCAAGTACATGGACATTCTAAATTTCCACATGTCAATGTTGGAAACATCAAACATGGGAGATGTCAAGAAATCCATGAGTGTGTGCAAACAATATATATGTGCAAATGCAAATGATAGATTAGTAAAACCAATATCACACTCCTAGGTGGTTAAACCTAATATCAGGAGTGTAGGCTCTGATACCAATTGAAATCACCTAGAGGGGGGGTGAATAGGTGATAAGGCTAATCTAATGAATTAAATGCGAAAATTAAAACCTAATTGCAACAACACTTAATGCAACCAACGAGTGTAGCCAAATTTCCGATGAAGGGCTCTGGACTAACTCCTCTTGATTCCTCTGAATAAGAGTTGAGGCGCTATATGAAGCTCTCGTGGTTAAGCACAAGTGAGGCACACAAACACACAAGAATGTATATGATATGGCAAAGTAAAGCAATGCACAAAGTAAAGAGAGAGAGAGAGAGAAAGTAAGAGTCAATGATCAAATGCAAATACTAAGATTTGTTTCGAGGTTCGAGCACCCAGCTCTACGTCCCCGCCTTCACCCAGAAGGATTTTCAATCTACTAACTTGTCCACACAGGACTCCCACACAGGGAACCTCCACTGAGGATTTGGGGCAATACAACCGGGAGTTCACAACTCCTCTCTCCAACCAATACAACCTCTCACAGAGGCAATGCACAACCAACTCAATCACCACCTTACACAAGAGGGGTAGGCCCTTAGCCAAACAACCACAATCCACCTCTTCACTAAGAGGGATACAAAACCAACACCAACTCCACCTCTCACTAGAGGGAGCAATACACAATCTCAACCTCTCACCAGAGGGATCCAACCACCACTCCAAATCAACCTCTACACAAGAGGGATATCAACAAAGAAGGAGGGTTACAACAAGATGGTATATTTCAACCACAAACACCTTTTTTCACAAAAATAAAGATCCTATAGATAGGATAGCAAGATATGGCTCAAGTGTGAAAAATCAGATGTTGGAAAACAAATCACAAGGAAAAATACTTGGGAAAACAACTTAGGATTTGATAGAAATGAAGAACAAAGCAAATATCCCAAATCTATATTTTTCTTTGATTTTTCCAACTCTTGAAAACAAATAAAGATGATCTTTAAAAACCAACAACTCTTTTGAAAACTTGCTTTTAAAACACTAGAGAGTAGGAAATTTTTGGCTCAAAAATTCTTTTTGAAAAACACTCTCAAAATGGGGTATATATAGGCCCCATGAAAAACTAGCTGTTGGGGCTGTTTTTTTAGCCCTGGCGGCTGACGGTCGACCGGCCCGGTCGACCGCCAACGGTCAAAATTTTGACAGTTGGAGCCTTCCGGTCGACCGCCCGGTCGACCGTGCCAATCCAGAGAGCAAATGCTCTCTGGCCGGTCGACCGCTTGGTCGACCGTGGCAAGCCTCACGGTCGACCGTCCGGTCGACCGCCCCCACCCGAGAGTGGGGTACTTGCAGTCGGTCGACCGCTCGGTCGACCGGCCCAAGTGGCTGGCCAGCGTGCACATTTTGTGCACGTCGATCGACCGGTCCGGTCGACCGACTCTGGGTACGGTCGACTGGTCCGATCGACTGCCAGAGCCTGGCAGGCAGTTTTTCAGGACTTGAAACTTGGGTTTTAATTTTAAAATAAAATCCCATAAAACTTCTAAAATTCCACAAAAATAAGTTCTAACATTATATTTGATATACAAACATGTGTGAAAAATTTCAACACATATTTCAAACATTTGAACCATTTTTGTGTTATAAAATTTTGCCGAAAACCAAAACCTGTATTTTCAAAACTTTGATTTTTCAAATGGAAAATCGTTTTGTCCAAAACTCATCCAAATACAAAAACATGATATTGAAACAACTTTTAGGCATGTAGTATGAATAGAAATCCAATACACAAATGAAATGTATATCAATGTTTTTGACATAGTCCAAAAATAAGTTTTTGTTAAAACACAAAACCTAAATACATGAATAGGCATATCAAACTAAGTTTGTCTAAGATATGAAGCATACATGTATATAAAACAATCTAATATACATTAAACCAAGTAAACTTGTTTTGATATAATATCTATTCATGAAAACCAAGATCGGTTAAACCAAAAATCGAAAACCAATAAACATGAAACTTAAAACAAGTGTGTGTGTTGTGAACTTGAGCATATCACACTATCTAATCTTTAACAAATGGATCTAAACACTAAACTAAACTATGTAACGAAGTCTTCTTGATGAACTCCGTCTTCAAGTCGACTCGATCCAAACGTGATCCACCGAGCTTGACTCCAACGAGTGCTAGATATGAACTTTGATGCTCGAGCTCTTGAATCACCATGTGAGAGCTCCAAAAACACCTTTGTTGAAGCTGTCACATAATAATATCTTGGTTAAGTATCTGAAACTAAACATCACAAGATTATTAGTAAACTATAACTACATGAGTTAATCATCATCAAAACTAGAGTGGAAGGCCTCTGGGCCAACAAATCTCACACCTTATAGACGATGCTATTAGGTTGAGATTTATCCCATTTGCTCTTAAGGACTTAGCCAAGAAATAGCTTTACAGCTTAGCGGCCGGCTCTATTACATCATGAGATGGTTTCATCAAGGTCTTCTTGAAGAAATTCTATCCAATTCATAAAACCGCTCTCATTAGGAAGAACATAATGCAGTTCAAGCAAGAACCTAGTGATTATTTTGGAGGTACTTTGAACGCTTCAAAGATCTCCTTGTTTAATGTCCTCATCATGGAATATAGAAATAGCGACAATGCCAAATTCTTTATGACAGTTTAGACTACCTAACCAAGACCCTCTTAGAGACCATGTGCCAAGGGGGATTCTTGCAGAAGGATGAGAATGAAGGATGTGATTTATATGAGAATCTAGCTGAAAAGGCCATCCAATGGGAACCAACTAATGAAAACTCTAGGAATTCAAACTCCATCTCTTCAAAAGAGGTCTCCATTCAATTGAATCATCTATAGCTGCCGAGGCTAGAATAGAAAATCTAGCGAGAAGACTGGAAGTTTTAGAAACTAAGGAACGGAGTCCAGTTAATCAAGTCAGCCCAAACCATTTTCAACTCCGGGCTGTACTTACTGTCAAGTCATGAATCATGTATTTGAGGAGTGTCCTGTGTTTCAAGTTTAGCAACAATTTTCTGAATTGATGAATGCGGCCTTTTCAAGGCCGAACAATAATCCTTACGCATAAACGTACAATCCTAGCTGGAGAAATCACCCAAATTTCGCATGGAGCCAAAACAATAATGACCACTCACGGTCAAGCCATTCAAGTCACTTCCATCATTCCAATAATTCTTCCAATCATCAACCCAACTTTTCTAATTACCATCATAATTCTTCCAACCGTCCGCCTAAATTTTCAAATTATCAACAAAACTTTTCCGACCAAGCTCCACAATCTTCCTTCTAGAATTCTCAACTTGAAAGGAGAATGATTGATTTTGAGAGAAACATGAAAAGATACATGAAGAGTCAAAATTCTGTCATGCAAATAATACAGAGGCTAGAGGTTCAAGTGAGCTAATTAGCCAATCCACAGAATGAAAGGCAAAATGGTACCTTTTCCAGTCAGCCAGTAATGAATCCTAGGAATTCTCAACAAGCTCATTTGGCTGAGGATCAATTATTGAATCAATGTAACGCTGTTCATACATTGAGGTCGGGATAGAAAGTTGATAATCAAGTGTCAGCACCATCCAATTCCATTTATCATAACCACACACAAGCATCCACCTCATCTAGTCCCAACGCTTTCAAATCTGACGAATCTAAAATGGATAAGTCAACCAGTCAGGTGCATAAGCTTATAGTACCATTTCCTAATAGGTTTAAAGTAATAAGCAAAATCCACACATGGATAAGATAATTGAGATCTTCAATTAAGTGAAGATAAATGTGCCACTTCTTGATGCCATCCAACAAGTCCCATCCTATGTAAAATTTTTAAGGACATGTGGACCAATAAGAGAGAGACTAATGTTTCCAAGAAAGTCTTCTTAGCCACTAATATTAGTAAGTTTCTATCGGGTCCGATCCCTGTCAAGTACAAGGATCCAGGTTGTCTTACTATTACCTGCACTATAGAACAAGCCGAGATTAGTCGTGCACTTCTTGACTTGGGGGCAAGTATCAACTTGCTCCCCTTCTTAGTTTATCAACAATTCAGGTTGGGCGATCTTAGTCCAACTCGAGTCACAATCCAACTGGCTGGCCGTTCAGTGAAAGTTCCTAAGGGAAAAATTAATGATGTCCTTATCCGGGTCGGGGAGTTTATCTACCCCGTTGATTTCATAGTTCTTAAGACACAACCTGAGTCCAATTCTAGGGCTCAAACTCCTGTTGTCCTAGAGTGCCCATTCCTTGCTACTGCCAACACTATTATCAATTGTAGGAATGGGTCCATGAGGTTAACCTTTGGCATGACTAGAGAAGTCAATGTCTTCAACCTAGAAAAGCACCCCATGATGTTGAGGATCAAACATTTGAAGTCAACCTCATTGAGAACTTGACAAGTGAGCATAGAGAAGATTGAAACTAGAAATTGATTGTGACTTCGAGTTAGAGTCTGACGACTTTAACCTTGATTAGGTTGTCGAGTCTGCTGTGAATTAGGCCTCAAACCTTATTTCACCAAATATGGAGCCAATAAATTTGACTCATCCTTCCGTGAGCCTTCCCCTTCCTTACAATTGAAAGCCTTACCTGCACATCTCAAGTACGTCTATCTAAGCGAAGAAGAGACCTTTTCTATCATTATTGTCTTCCATTTAAATGACGGGAAAGAAGAGATTCTTAAAGTAATTCTTAGAAAATATAGGAAAGCTATTGGTTGGACTATGATTGACATAAATGGATTGAGTCCAATCATAGTTCAACAACGCATTCATCTCAATGAAGAAGCGATACCAAAAAGAGACCCGCAGCATAGGTTAAACCCTATAATGCTAGAGGCTGTTCATGTTGAAATTGTGAAACTCTTAGACAACGGGATAATCTATCCCATTTCTAATAACCAATGGGTCAGTCCTGTCTATGCGGTTCCAAAGAAATCTAGTTTCACCGTGGTGGAAAACGAGAACAAAGAGTTGGTCCAAACTCGACTTTCCACGGAAATTCGAGTTTGTAATGACTATAGGAAGCTTAATGCAGCAACTCGTAAGGACCATTTCCCGCTTTCATTCGTTGATCAAATGCTTGAACATTTGGCTGGCCATGAGTATTACTGTTTCTTGGACGGTTACTCGGGATATCATCAGATTTCCATTGCTCCTGAGGACTAAGAAAAGACTACTTTCACATGTCCATTTAGGACATTTGCTTATCGTCGAATGTCGTTCGGCTTGTGCAATGCCCCAGCAATATTTCAACGTTGCATGTTGAGTCTTTTCTTTGATATGGTAGAATGATTATTAGAAATCTTCATGGATGATTTCTCCATCTATGGAGATTCATTCACTCAATGTCTTCACCATTTAGAACTTGTCCTCCAATGTTGTGCTGAGAAAAATCTGACACTGCACTGGAGAAATGCCACTTCATGGTAAGACATGGAATTGCCTTGGGTCATGAAATCTCTAAAAAAGGGATTGAAGTGGATAGAGCCAAGATTAAGGTTATTGCTAAGCTCTCCATGCCCAAATGCGTGAAGAATATTCGATCCTTCTTAGGACACGCCAGTTTCTACCGTAGATTTATCAAGGATTTTAACAAGATCGCTAGACTCTTGACTAATCTGTTAGCTAAGGATGTATCCTTCACTTTTGATGATGAATGTATAAATTATTGGGAGAAGCTTAAGAAAGAGCTTATTTCTGCACCAATCATATCTGCACCGGATTGGTCTAAGTCGTTCGAAATCATGTGCGATGCTTCTGATTTTGCCACTGTCCTAGGGCAGCGTATTGATAATAAGCAGCATGTGATTTACTACTCTAGTAGGACTCTCAACGATGCTCAAATGAACTACACTACAACTGAGAAGGAATTCTTGGCAGTAGTGTTTGCTTTAGAGAAATTTCTTCCCTACCTACTAGGGTCCAAAACCACAATTTTCACCGATCATTCTGTGCTAAAGTATCTCATGATGGAGAAGGATGCCAAGGCCCAACTTATTCGTTGGATCCTCCTTGTTCAAGAATTCAATCTCGAGATTTGAGATAAGAAAGGCATAGAAAATGTCGTTGCTGAAAATCTCTCGCGTATTCTAAACTCTCCATGCAACTAATTGCCCATAAACGATGACTTTCCTGATGAAAAACTCTTAGCTATCTTTAAGGAACCTTGATTTGCTGATATAGTGAATTACTTAGTCACAAACCAAACTCCATCTCATTGGTCTAAAAATGATGTATACCAGTTCTTATCTCAAGTCCGGTATTTCTTTTGGGAGGAATCGTTTCTTTTTAAGTACTGTTCTGACTAAATTATTAGGAGATGCATTCTCGATGAAGAAATTAAGAGTGTTTTATCCTTCTATCACGAACTTGCATGCAGCAGACACTTTGGTCCCTGCAAGACTACTGAAAAAGTGCTACAAAGTAGGTTCTATTGGCCTACTTTGTTCAAAGATGCTTATGAATTTTGCAAGACGTGCCCTAGATGCCAAATGGAAGGAAGGATCTCGAAACAAGATATGATGCCCCTTAACCCAATTCTAGAAATAGAACTCTTTGATGTTAGGGGCATCGACTTTATGGGTCCATTTCTTAATTCATTTCGAAACCAATGCATATTGGTTGTTGTGGACTATGTGTCCAAGTGGGTAGAAGCCATTCCAAGTAAAACTAATGAAACAATGTTGTCATAAAGTTTTTGAAAGAGAATTTTTTTTCATGCTTCGGAATCCCTCGTGCTATCATCAGTGATAATGGTACTCACTTTTGTAATAGATCCTTTGAAGCTCTTATGTGAAAGTATGCCATAACTTATAAGTTGTTCACACCTTACATGCTCAAACCAGTGGGCAGGTTGAAGTCTCCAATAGACAAATCAAGTTTATTTGGGGAAGACTGTGAACCAAAACTTGAAAGATTGGTCTACCAAACTTGTACATGCCCTATGGGCCTACATGACCGCTTTCAAGATGATTCTAGGGATGTCTCCTTATAGGTTAGTCTTTAGGAAGGCTTGCCACCTACCCGTTGAGTTAGAGCACCGGGCCTTATGGGCAATCAAGCAGCTAAATTTTGATTTGAATAAGGCCGGTGACCTTCAGAAATTACAAATTTCTGAGTTAGAGGAGTTAAGAAATGAGGCCTATGATAATGCTACGATCACAAAAGATAGAGTAAAGATTTTTCATGATAAACACATCATAAGGAAAATATTTGTCCCTGGACAAAAAGTCTTACTCTATAATTCTAGGCTTCATCTTTTTTCAGGAAAGTTAAAATCAAGATGGACTGGGCCATTTGTTGTAAAATTCGTGTTTTCACATGGTGTTGTAGAGATCAGTGACACCAAGAATGTAAATGACTTTAAGGTAAATGGTCAATGCCTTAAATCTTTCTTGGAATCAGTGCCAGCAAGTGAAATGGCTATGGGTCATTTTGACTCAGTCTGTCGATAACTTTATCTCTTTTACATTCTATTTCATGCATCTATACATTTCTTTCGTACATTGGGGACAATGCATGAGATAGGTGTGGGAGAGGGTTCTAACATGATTAACATTGTTTAAAAAAAACTTTTTTGAAAAAAAAAGAATAGTATTTTGACGTATTTCTTTTGTAAGAAATTAAGTCAATTTTACGGAATAGGAGAATCATTATTAGGATTTCTTATACTTAGTCAAAATAAGATGACTTGTTTGGTTTCTAGGGTTAGGAGGAAAAATTTAGAAAAGTAATTTAGTCTTGATGTTTACCTTGATCAAATGTGCACACTTTATACACTTACACACTTGGGATTCAAAAACAAAGATTCTTATGCCTTATATATAAAAAAAAGAAAGAAAAAATATATATATAAATCCTCTGATTAAGCTGGGTATTTGTGCCTCATGAAGTATAAGTATTCACGCCTAAAAGGGCTACATTTATAAAAAAAATCCTTAGTTTCGTGGCCTTGTTTGCTCAAGTGCTTAAGTTCTTATGGGTGTTTTCTCACCTGGTGCCCTAAGACTGTCCGGTTTGGGTGTCACCGACTAAAGGCTCGTTACATGGACAGAGTAGAAAGCCTAATGAATTAAGGAATAATACCACCAAAAATAAAAATAAATAAGGCATAAGATTTAAAGTTAAAGAACCTTTAGTCAAAATTTTACGATCACGAATCTGCATATGACTTAGAGTAAAGTAATAGACTAGATGAGAAATACAATTTGACTCATTACTTTGATTGATGACATGTTTTTGAATAGAGACTAAGTTTAAGAATGAAAAGTTTGATTTTCCTATAACTTATAGATTACTTGAACTCTAACAATAATACTTCAAGTATTTTCTTTCTTTTTAAAAGACTTTTCGAAAATACTAACACCTTTTCTCTTTCTTTATGGATTTTGTGGGTGCAATCCACTGAAAACCCTCACGAGATAAAACTCGTCCTCTAGGGGTAACCTAGAGATTTAACAGCTTATTTGTAACACCACATTCCCAGAATACGTACTTAGATACATTTTTTTGAATTTTTGATAGTATTTTTGGTTTGGTTTCCATATTTAATTACTTTATATTTTTTGATGAGATTGATTTGCTTTGGATCAGGATTTGTGGACTCAGAGTCAGCTCTAGTCTGAACCGGGGACCCAATCCTAATATATTGCTCGACTTAACTTCTCTGGAAATTAGATTTGACCGATTTCAATTTCAAACACTGTTTTCTAATATTACAAATTTTCCATGATTTTTCAGATTTTTTCTGAATTATTTTTATAAAAACCCTAAAATCGGTATTAATTGGTATCCCTAGTTTATTCTCAGATTTTTAATTTACAAATAGAGTTAAATTTAGAGAAACCGCTTTCAAAAATTTTCTTAGAATAATTTTTACTATCTTAATATATTTTTTGGTGATATTCAGAATTTAACAGATTTCCGCCAGATTTGGCGTCGACCAATATCGGCGGTCAATTCCAAGATTTTTTTAATTTGAAAACCATGAAGAATTTCTTGAAACAGATTTTATCATGATTCTCAGAATAATATTCTTAATTTTTGAGAGTTTTTGTGGGTCGTTCTGAGATACTTGAATTTCGGACGATTCCGATTTTTTTCCGAAAGTTTCCGCATCCGCAACCGAATCCGAGGAATCCGCCACTCTAATTATTTTCAATTTTTCTTCCAATAAAATATTTTTTTACTTTTCTTTTAGTTTTCCTTTTTCTTTCCTTCCTTTTCCTTCTACCATATTCTAAAACATTCTCCATTCTTCCATTACCTTCTACACCTTTCCACCAAAATATCTCCTCCAAAATATCCCAAACCACTCAACACCCTCTCCCATCACCATGGCCGGCCAAAGACACCTCACCCCTCTCCATTTTACAAAAACCCTTCACCTTAATTCTTTTTTCTTCCCTTTTAACTCCAATACAAAAGACAAAACCCTTTTCTTCTTCTCCCTTTTCATTTCTCCATCAAAACCCTAACCACCATCAACTCTTCCTTCATCTCCACCACAACCACAACAACTAAAACTTCTCTAACCCCCTACCCATCTTCTTCCTCTTCCCTCTCCATTTATTCCACCACAACTCCAAAATACCAAAAAAAAACCCACCATCTCCTTTGCCTTCTCCAAAACTACCACCACCGCTTAACCCTACGACAAAACCACCACTCCACCACCTAACCCTAGGCTGGCCACCATGCTTGGCTAGGGGCCGAGCCCCCCTTCTCCAGCAACATCTCCGGCGACCACTCCGGCGACCATTCTGGCAACTATTCTGGCGACATCGCCACCCCACCTTCAACAACGTCACCACCACCATCATTTACTGCACCCTTTTCATCTCCATCTCATATATTCTTTTTCTCCACCACCACCATCACTTTCACCATCACAACACCATCTCCTCCACTACTACTTCAACCTCCAACATCACCTTCACCATCACCTCCTTCACTTTCCTTTCATTCCTCCATCAAAATCCACCCCCTTCACCAAATAACACCACCACCAACGCCATCACCCTTCCCTTCCACTCTCCCTCCTCCTTGAGGCTGGCCACTACCTAGGCCACCAAGGGGTGGCGTACCAACCTAGAGCTGACGGCCACTCTAGGGCCAAGCCCCCCTCCCCTTCGCTCGCTCCGTGTTTTTCCTCGCTTAGGAATTCGGACGCGCAAAGCCTTAAAAATTGGTGTTTTAGGCGGGTGACTTTCCTCGCAAAAATTGACTTGTATTTGGTATTGTATTGTATTTAGTATCTATCCGGTGTGATTGTATGGGTGGGTATGTTGTATTCTGTGGACATATCTTGACTTGACTGGACTGAAATACTGTAATGCTTGTAATAGGATAGAACAACTCGTGCAGGTACCTTTGTATCGACTTTGGGTTTCTGCCCACTCCTAGGATGGCTATCCAATGGTTTTATGCCGTACCCTTATGGGTTTCGTGGTAGATACCGAGGGTGCGCTTAGACCCCGAGCGTACTTTGGTCCTGGACTATCTTCTCAGCCTTCAGGCTTCACTACTTCATGGTAGATTAGATATTATCATGATATAGCATGCTCGTGTGGTACTAACATCGCAGGTACTCTTGTACTGACTCTAGGTTTCTGCCCACACTTGGGATGGCTACCTAATGGCTCTAGGCCTGTACCTTTATGAGTTTCGTGGTAGCTACCGAGTGTGCGCCTAAACCCTGAGTAGCCTCTGGGCTCTCACCTACTTCCTCGAAAGAGGAGTGCGCTTAGACCGTCAGGTCTTTTAGCTCCGCCTGGTAGGCATGCTTAGCGCTCAGTGCTTTACCACTAGATTCGTCTAGGCAAGATGCTGCCGAATTTTCTACTTACACTTTAAGCCGAGTCGTCCAGGTAACCTCGCCAGGCGCTCTAGTGTTAAACACTGCTTGCTGACCGTACCTCCAGCTTGCTCAGCTTTACTTGATTGTGCTCAGCTATTACTCAATCACTTGCTATGTACATACTTGATATGTTAACACTTGACATACTATTGCTTGCTACCTGTCATTTACATGCTAATACCTGACCCCTGCCTGTATCACTTAACACTGATGTTTTATCACATGACATGCTACTACTTGACACCTGCTCCTGTTATGTTATCTCTTATCATCTGTCCCCTGTTATGACATGACTTATCACCTGTTATCTATCATGTTAACACTTGACCTGTGATTATCACATTTACGGGAATCCTGTCTTATTATCCTATATTATATACAGTGACCTGTACTCCTGTTATATATGTACTCATGTACTCTTGAATTCCTGATCATGTACTGCTCTTGCTATTCCCGTAAATTGATAATTACATATTAAATTATAATAAGATAACTTGCACCCGGTTTGGGGAAAATGATGGGTCCTGAATAGTCATGTTTATGGTCGTCTTATCGAGTCACACGTGGCCACATACTTGAGGGATCATCTGGTAGCCACTAGAGATTCCATGGGGTGTGCTGGCACCCCTACTCATGTTTATTCCTGCTGAGTATGCACACACCCTAGGCCTATTTCTATGGGATCTGCGATACTCTATTCCTGTTCGGGCGTACAATAAGTCCCATTCCTAGCGGTACATTCTGGCTCAGCACCGGATACTCCTGGACCGTTGTCTCGGGCATGGACGGGGCCCATCCTAAACATGGTTCGTCGAACTTCATCAGTTTCAAATAACTTACTCTATAAGTTGTAAGTGGAAGTATGCGGAATGAGACACATATTGAAGCCTACAACTTAGATAGCCTCAATTATAATAAGATGCTAATATACTTGTTTTGCAACTCGGATTGTATGTGTTCGGATTACGGTGACATGGGATAAAGGTATATAGATTAGGGTTTCCTTGTTTGGATTATTCCTTCAATGTACTAGTCTCATGGCGCCGTGACCTAAGCTTGCACAATTGGTTTTGCTCGTATTCGGCTTTATTCAATTTTATCAGTTTTATCAATTTTATGTTAGTTTAGGAGATATCTGATATTGCCTTATCTGCTTTATTTTCTGCCTCCATATCTGCTCCTGTATGTATGTGCTCAGGACACGATTTTCAGCACATGCTTATGACTTGGATTTATCGATACATGTGTGCTTATTTATGCACGCCATTTGGCATTCACATCACTACTCGTTGAGCTGTATCTGACAACCCTAGATTTGTATGTCTAGATTTTGCAGCGTGGAGCATAGCAGAACCTTCTGAGGAGATCAGAGTGGCTCAATGGTAGTGTGGTTGACACCCGTAGCTCTTTCTTCCCAGCCCTTCTCCTGATCGGCTCTCGAGACTCCTCTTGTTGCTCGTGAGCACTTCTCAGCTTTTGATTATGTATATTTCATTGTAAATCATACTTTTATTCTTTGAAGATATAATATTCTTGTAATATTGTATCACTCTCTGTGATAATTATGTACTTGTACTTTTCTATTGGAATGTATAATGCACCACGTACTTCCGTACTCTGATTCTTGCCTGTACTGATGCTTAGCGTATATACGTGAGGGTATTTCTGACCTGCGTATCTATGTCGCAGTAACGTTTTCATACCCGCGGGATCGGGGGGGTTACATTATTGCACATGCTCGTGCAATCGAGTATCCTGCGAAAGTGGTCCAATAATTTCTTAGGATTAGTTTTGATGTTTTGCTCGAGGGCGAGCAAAAGATAAGTGTGGGGGTGTGATTGGTCACGTATATTGCACATATAATGTCACATTCCCATAATTATTGTCTAATAAATCATGTATTTAGTCTTATATTCTTCTTTATAAAATGCAGGCCCATTACTAAAGCAGAGGGAAAAAACGAGCCAAAAGCCTATCAAAATTCTGATTTAATTCAGAATTAATTTAAATCAAAGACCAAGACAGATTAGGGCAGATCAGGGCAAATTAGAGAAGATAAAACTAGTTGAACAAGCGGTTAAAACAAGATCTTTACAAATCAATTGGTTAAAGCCGAAGATCAAAGGAGGTTTCATCAAATCCAGGACCCAAAATTGCAAATCCAACAAGAGATAAAAGGATATCGTTGTAAAACACCTAGAGGGGGGGTGAATAGGTGTAAGTGCTAATCTAAGAAACTAAATGCAAACTAAGTGCGCTAAATGCGGAAGCTAATGCAAATGTTGCACAAACTTGATACAATACAACAAGTGTAGCCGAATTCCCCTTGCGAGGCTCTGGACTAACTCCTCTTGATTCCCCTTGAAATGGTTGAGGCGCTATGTGAAGCTCTTGTTGGATGAGTATAAGTTAGGCACACACACAAGCAATCCTAGCAATGTGCACACACAATCAAGCCAAGCAATCAAGGATATAGCAATAAGAGATGCAAGGCACAACACAAGCAATATATGATATGGCAATATGAATAAGATGCAAGGCAACACAAGCAAGTATATAATAAGTATGAAATGAATGATGCTTGTAAGAAATGAATGATGCTTGCACAAAGTAAAGAGAGTAAGGGTTAGAGAGACAATGGATCAAACGCAAACACACAAATATGTTTCGAGGTTCGAGCACCTTGCTCTACATCCCCGCCTACACCACCATGTAGGATTTCCACTATCTCAACTCCCACCGAGGGAACCTCTACCGAAGAGGATTTCTTACAACACTAGGAGTACCTAACTCCTCTCTCAATACAACAACCTCCACCGAGGCCAACAACCAACAACAACCACAACCACCTCTACCGAAGAGGCTCACAACCAATCTCAATCACCTCTACCCAAGAGGGATCCAAACCAATACCCCAATACAACACTCTCCACCTCTACCAAAGAGGGAGCAATCTCAAGAAATCAAGGGTTTACAACAAGTGGTATATTTCAACCACAAACCTCTTTCCTTTTTCTTTTTCCACAAAAACAAGATCCTAAATAGTTTAGGATAGTATGATAGCTCAAGTGTGGAAACTATGCGTTTTGGAAAACAAGAACTCAAAGAAAACACTTGGGAAATTTCTTGTAAAAGATAAAGAATGAAAGCCAATACAAAAATCCCAAATTCCAATTTCTTTGATTTTTCCAAAACCCAAAAACACAAAGAATAAATCTTGTTAGCACTTAAAACTCTTTTAAAACTCTTTTAAACACTTCAGAAAACTGGTATTTTTCTTCTTGAAAAACTTGGGCAAAATCCCCAAAGAGATGGGGTTTATATAGCCCCTATACAAAACTAGCCGTTAGGCTGATGTGGCATTTCTGACAGCCATCGGTCGACCGGCCCGGTCGACCGCCAACGGTCAAAAATGTGACCGTTGGGCAATAGCGGTCGACCGGCCCGGTCGACCGAAAATTCCCGAGAGCAGAGCTCTCAGCTCGGTCGACCGGTCCGGTCGACCGGCTCTGTGCCTAACAGACGTGCACGTCTGTGCACGTCGGTCGACCGTTCCGGTCGACCGCCCTTGGTGCGGTTGACCGGTACGGTCGACCGACCGGCCTGTCAGCCAGTCCACAGTTCTGCACAGATACGGGATTTGAAAATAGGTCTTTTCACTCAATAAAAATCCCATAAATTCACAGTAAATCTAAAAAATAGTTTTAATCACAATAAAACTGTTTTTCTAAAAATATGTTTTTCTAAAACTTGTTTTATCATTTTATGTTAAAACATAAACATGTGATAAAAATTTCAAGACAACATATCAATTCATTTTTGAGTCTTGCAAATTTTATCAAAAACAAAACCTTGTATTTGTCAAACTTGATTTTTCCAAAACATGAATAGGGATATCAAAATAAGTTTGTTTACCAAGTTAAAGCATGTATGTATAAATAGAAAACATCTACTATACATATAACATATGTAAACTTGTTTTGATCAACTATTCATAAAAACCAAATATCAAATCATAAAACGTGTGTGTTTTGTGCACTTGAGCATATCAACTAAACTAAGCTTTACAAATATGGATCTAAAACTCTATCTAAACTAGATACCTAAGTCTTCTTGTCGATCTTCCATCTTCAAGTAGACTTGGTCCAAACTCCGTGATTCTCCAAGTGCAAGGTATGATCTTTAAGCTTTGGCACCGGAATCACCAAGAATAGCTTCTAATCATCTTGTTGAAGCTAATCACCAACTAATATCCTGTTAATGATCTGAAACTTAGAAACACAAGAATATTAGTAAACATAACTACATGAGTGTTGATCATCATCAAAACTAGAGTGGAAGGCCATTGGGCCAACAATCTCCCCCTTTTTGATGATGACAAAACTCATGGAGTTATATATGCATGGATTAAAGTTAAGCTTCAAAGAGCTCCCCCTTAACTCATGCATAGGAAATAAATAATAATATATGACAATGAAGCTCATAAATATGTATGCAAATGTATGGAGATAAAACATATCAAATCCTTTTTCTCCTATTTGCAAAACACAACATATATGCATAAACCTAAAATCTTACTATGTATATCAAATTGCTTATTTCTTGTGATGCATGAGAAAACTAAACACAAATATGCATATAAACTCAAAATCTTCTCCCCCTTTTTGTCAATCATCAACAAAGGGGTAAACAATCAAAAACATAGATAAAATGAGGGGTAAATAGTCTTTCTTCCCCTTTTTGTCAATCAAAAGCAATAAAAACAATGTTCTCCCCTTTTTATCTAAAACAAAAAACAAAGTCAATAAGGGGTGACTATCAATTTGGATATCAATAGAAAATATGTCAATGAAGCATCTTGATACCAAATGAAAATAAACAAATATCAATAAATGTTATATGCTATATACATTCATGAAGAGGAAGACGCTAAGTTAGCTTCCCTACACATATGCATTACATGAAGAAGGGATGACAAGCCCCAATTCACATAACACATATTATGTAATGCATAAGAGGAGATGTGAAGCTCCCCCTACACACGTATATCATATAAAGAAGAGTTGTCAAGCTCCTCAATTTATAATATACTCAACATGAATCTATATGTAAGAGAGATGTTAAGCTCTCCTTGCATATAAGAAATACAAATCAAAACTTTTGTGTATTTTCTTTAAACAAAATTTTGAGATATCAATTGAAAATCATCATCATGAAAACAATCGATACCAATTGAAATTAAACATAAATCTTGAATATCTAAACATGAATATTAAACATAACAAATTGCCAAATTGTAAAACAACATAACAAATTTTTGAATTTCTCAAATATGATACCAATTGTAAGAATATATTTCATTTTTTTAAAAATATATAAACAATTTGAAAGTCTTTAAAGTTCATCTTTAAAGTCATAAAGTGTGGGAGTAGGAATCAAATACCAATTGAAAAACAAGATCAAATTTTCTCCCCCTTTATGAAATACAAACTAAAGTCATGCATAGTCTTGATAACAATTTAAAAGTAATCAATTTAAACAAAATGAAACTCAAGCACTAGCATAAACACAAACATATATGTATGAAAGATAGATACCAATAGAAATTGATATACTTGGAATTTAAAGCATACATACATACAAAACATATATGAGTATACAAGAAGATCAAAATGATACCAATTGAAAGAGTTCAATGATACCAATTGACATAACAATAAGTTCAAGTGTATACATCATATTATCTACCACCCAATCATAATTCAAGTTTTAAAGATTTTCAATTTAGGGCATACATGAACATGATCTCCCATCCAACCTCCTTTGATGGTAGGGGTTTTCAAAAATAGATTTGAAAATTAGGTTTAGTTTGAAAATCACTACAAAAGAAGAATACGAACTAGTTAAAATGGAAAAACTGGTTAACTAGTACGAAATCCTTCAAGCAAGGAATAAAACAAAATTATTTTTCACAAACATGAAATTCACATCATATCAAACACTCAAGTTCAATTAGGCAAAAATAAGACTCATGAAAAATAAAACATGAGCAAGCAATAGATGTGAGTGTACAAATAAAGTGTGAATATCATAATCATGAAAATATTTTCATTAAGCTCAATTATTCCTTAAAACTCGAAAATCATCAAAACTATCTAATCTTCAAAGCATATGTATGTCTAATACAAACTATAGTATACATACATATCCAAAACATAACGAGTCCACAAAATATATGCATTAAGGCACGTGGCTCAAAAGGGATACTCATGTATAGTCAATAGTTTGGATAAGATGGACATATACATGAAGTTAAATATTGACACAATAAACATGACAATCATGAAAACATGAAAAGCATGAAAAGTATGAAAATTTAGCTTTTCATTTAAACAATTTGATACCAATTCTTTTCAAGGTATATGTATGATTTGTCAACACAAGAAGTATACATACATATCCCTTAAACACACTTTGAGTCCATAATAGATATTTGCATGAAAGGCAAATGACTCAAGGGGTATACATGTATATCTTCAAGTTTGGCAAAATACACATATACATGAAATGAAAACTCATAATCATAAAAACAAATACCAAAAATGGAATACAAGTTTAAAATGTATGAATCATCAAAACTAGACTATACTAGCACATCTAATGGGAACAAACAAGCATTCAATCCCAAACATATATAGATTTGTTTGTAGCCCATCATATGTACAAATATATAACTAGTCTTAATGAAAACTAACATCTAAACATATATTCAAAATATGAAGCATTAAAACACAATATGAAATCATCATGATAAAACAAATACATGATTATTATGTGAATTCACATGTATTAGATTCATGATGTACATTATAGCTTAAACAAAGGTGAGAACACTAAGTATGGGTTCATATAAGCATATGTGTCTCAAATACTATACATGTGTGTCAAGGATCTAATAAACATGGAATGAACATACTAATCCATAGACATCAAAAACATGCTATAAACAAACGAATATGAAAGCATGGGAGTTTAGGAATCGTTACCAAAACCTCAAGGCAACTCTCCTTGTCTCCAAAACTTGGTGGTCCTCTCCACCAACTCTTCCCTTGAAAGTGATGCATCCAATAGATTTTCTTTAAGTCCGGAACGCATCCACTCCAAGGTGTCATCACTCTCACGTCATGTGAGAGCCCACACCTACATCAAAAACTTTAGGGGTGGTGGTCTTTGGTACCCATACCTTCTTGTTGGGTCCATGGGGGTTAGTACCTTCTCTAACCCAAACAAACTTCTTTGCTAAATTTGAAACATTTAATCTATCATAACAAAATTTAGCAAGATGGCCTTTTCGGCCACAATGTGTACATGTGTACACATGAGCATACATGTGTTGATGGTGTCCGTGAGGAGCATGTGTATGCCGTGGAGGGTGTGCATGCATAAAAGATGGAACTTGTTTCTTTCGAACCAAGGTTTCCAACCGTGTATGATTCATGGCACATTGGCTCATAGTGGAGCCCAAACAATCTACCTTCTTCTTAAGCAAACAAATATCATTATTAATCTTAGAAGAAGAAGTGTGACATGCAATAGGTGAAGTGTGTGATACTACCCTAGCATGGCAAACATGAGAATCAATCTTATTTTGAAAAGAAACATTTTTCTTTAAACATGCATCCAAATCATTTGAAATAGAAATTATTTGTTTTCAAAGCAACATTCTCTTTTAAAACAAAATCAACTTTAGAAGACAAATTTTCATTTTTCTTCAAAAGAGTTTCACAATCATTTTTAGATTTTAAAAATTCATTTTCTTTAAGTGCAAGATCAAGTTGAGATTTTAATGAATCCCTCTCATTAGCAATCTCCCCTTTTTCTTGCAAAACAACATCAAGTCTAGCAATCAAATTTTTATTTTCATTGTTAATGCCTAGACTTTTCTTTTTCAACAAATTATATTTTTCTATTAATTTTTCACACACAATAGAAAGTTCTTCATTTAGAGCATGAGCATCAATATGATCATTAGAAGAACTAGCATCATCATCACTATCTAATGGAGTTTCCGAGTGTACCTCAAGGGAGTCATTCCCTTGGACCATGAAGCATTGAGAGTGGGATTCTCCACTAGATTCCTCTTCTTGGATTGGCAATTGAAGCTTGGAGGTGGTGGTTGTTGTCAACTTGTTCCACACTGCAAAAGCGGAATCAAGATTAGAAACACATAAAAGATAATCTTTAGGAAGAGTGCTTCTAATGGCCTCTAGGGCTTGTGCATTTGCCCCTATATGATTACCATCACCAAGATAACATCTCTTGGTGGCGGCAAGGAAGACATGCAAACCTAGGGTCTTTAGGTACATGGACATCCTATACTTCCAAACATCAATGTTGGAAGGGTCAAAGCTAGGTGGGGTCATGAAGTCCATGGTATAAACTAGATGTGTGCAAACAAGCAAATGCAAATGAGATTAGCAAGCAAATGGATCACTCCTAGGATGTTAAGCCTAAGTATCAGGAGCACTAGCTCTGATACAATTGTAAAACACCTAGAGGGGGGGTGAATAGGTGTAAGTGCTAATCTAAGAAACTAAATGCAAACTAAGTGCGCTAAATGCGGAAGCTAATGCAAATGTTGCACAAACTTGATACAATACAACAAGTGTAGCCGAATTCCCCTTGCGAGGCTCTGGACTAACTCCTCTTGATTCCCCTTGAAATGGGTTGAGGCGCTATGTGAAGCTCTTGTTGGATGAGTATAAGTTAGGCACACACACAAGCAATCCTAGCAATGTGCACACACAATCAAGCCAAGCAATCAAGGATATAGCAATAAGAGATGCAAGGCACAACACAAGCAATATATGATATGGCAATATGAATAAGATGCAAGGCAACACAAGCAAGTATATAATAAGTATGAAATGAATGATGCTTGTAAGAAATGAATGATGCTTGCACAAAGTAAAGAGAGTA
Source organism: Agave tequilana (assembly GCA_038442645.1). Classification (NCBI taxonomy): domain Eukaryota; kingdom Viridiplantae; phylum Streptophyta; class Magnoliopsida; order Asparagales; family Asparagaceae; genus Agave; species Agave tequilana. Next base: position 124,859 of record JAVJIF010012403.1, read on the forward strand.
AGGGTTAGAGAGACAATGGATCAAACGCAAACACACAAATATGTTTCGAGGTTCGAGCACCTTGCTCTACATCCCCGCCTACACCACCGTGTAGGATTTCCACTATCTCAACTCCCACCGAGGGAACCTCTACCGAAGAGGATTTCTTACAACACTAGGAGTACCTAACTCCTCTCTCAATACAACAACCTCCACCGAGGCCAACAACCAACAACAACCACAACCACCTCTACCGAAGAGGCTCACAACCAATCTCAATCACCTCTACCCAAGAGGGATCCAAACCAATACCCCAATACAACACTCTCCACCTCTACCAAAGAGGGAGCAATCTCAAGAAATCAAGGGTTTACAACAAGTGGTATATTTCAACCACAAACCTCTTTCCTTTTTCTTTTTCCACAAAAACAAGATCCTAAATAGTTTAGGATAGTATGATAGCTCAAGTGTGGAAACTATGCGTTTTGGAAAACAAGAACTCAAAGAAAACACTTGGGAAATTTCTTGTAAAAGATAAAGAATGAAAGCCAATACAAAAATCCCAAATTCCAATTTCTTTGATTTTTCCAAAACCCAAAAACACAAAGAATAAATCTTGTTAGCACTTAAAACTCTTTTAAAACTCTTTTAAACACTTCAGAAAACTGGTATTTTTCTTCTTGAAAAACTTGGGCAAAATCCCCAAAGAGATGGGGTTTATATAGCCCCTATACAAAACTAGCCGTTAGGCTGATGTGGCATTTCTGACAGCCATCGGTCGACCGGCCCGGTCGACCGCCAACGGTCAAAAATGTGACCGTTGGGCAATAGCGGTCGACCGGCCCGGTCGACCGAAAATTCCCGAGAGCAGAGCTCTCAGCTCGGTCGACCGGTCCGGTCGACCGGCTCTGTGCCTAACAGACGTGCACGTCTGTGCACGTCGGTCGACCGTTCCGTCGACCGGCCCTTGGTGCGGTCGACCGGTACGGTCGACCGACCCGCCTGTCAGCCAGTCCACAGTTCTGCACAGATACGGGATTTGAAAATAGGTCTTTTCACTCAATAAAAATCCCATAAATTCACAATAAATCTAAAAAATAGTTTTAATCACAATAAAAACTGTTTTTCTAAAAATATGTTTTTCTAAAACTTGTTTTATCATTTTATGTTAAAACATAAACATGTGATAAAAATTTCAATACAACATATCAATTCATTTTTGAGTCTTGCAAATTTTATCAAAAACAAAACCTTGTATTTGTCAAACTTGATTTTCCCAAACATGAATAGGGATATCAAAATAAGTTTGTTTACCAAGTTAAAGCATGTATGTATAAATAGAAAACATCTACTATACATATAACATATGTAAACTTGTTTTGATCAACTATTCATAAAAACCAAATATCAAATCATAAAACGTGTGTGTTTTGTGCACTTGAGCATATCAACTAAACTAAGCTTTACAAATATGGATCTAAAACTCTATCTAAACTAGATACCTAAGTCTTCTTGTCGATCTTCCATCTTCAAGTAGACTTGGTCCAAACTCCGTGATTCTCCAAGTGCAAGGTATGATCTTTAAGCTTTGGCACCGGAATCACCAAGAATAGCTTCTAATCATCTTGTTGAAGCTAATCACCAACTAATATCCTGTTAATGATCTGAAACTTAGAAACACAAGAATATTAGTAAACATAACTACATGAGTGTTGATCATCATCAAAACTAGAGTGGAAGGCCATTGGGCCAACAATCGTGAAACCAGGAGCAGCACCCCCCGGTGTAGCCACCTGGCCACACCTAGCGTTGTCGCGGCTTTGTTGAGGTGGTTGGGGAGTTTTTTCTCCCCCTATCTTCGTACGCTCTCCTCGTTTGGTTTTGGCGTATAATACTACATTTTCCGTAGAAGAATGGACCGAAGGCTAGTTTAAGTTTTTCTCTTTATTTTTAGGGTTTAGGTTCTTTGTTAGGTAGTTTGTGAGAAGTTGCATCTCTGTTTTTAATTGAAGTTCAGTCCAGATACAAGTGAGAGAGAGAGGAAAGAGTGATTGTAATCTAAAGTTGAAGTGACATCAATAAAGGATCAAGACTTCTCTCTTCTTCTCCTTCACGGGTATGTTTCATTTCATTTACATGTCTTGTTTTACATTAATTATGACTAGCTAAATTTATTTTTCTGGGCTCACTATCATCTCTCTTTGATCCTTCTTGTTTTAAATGATTTTGATATAAAGAACCCAACGGAATCATATGCATGCTTTAAAGTAAGCCTTGCTTCTTTGAAAGTGTTCTTGAAGGCATATGAGGATGGGTTTGGATTTCTAAAACTTTGATTTTTAAAACATCACTTGAACTTGTTTTTATTTCATACTTGAAAGACGACTTGATGATTTAACATTCAGTTCAAGATGAATTCTTAAAAATAAAGAGTTAACTTTTTCAAATAATCTTATTTGCTTTACTTAAGACTTTCAAAGCTCAAACTTATGTTTTTGCCTATGATCAAGTTGAGGCACTGAGATTTCAAGAGAGGAATATATCGTTGAGTAGTATGATAGTGAGTCCAGATCCTTTTCATATTAAAACAAACAACCAATCACTCTTCAAGCCTTTTAAAGATCATCCTTTCTAAAGCCTTCTCTAAGTTTTCAATTTTTCTTTAAATCACTTCCCTACTCTCCATTCTCTTTCAACATATATATATATATATATATATATATTATATATATATATATATATATATATTATATATATATATATATATATATATATATATATATATATATTATATATAACACTGACACCATTCTTTGCTTTTGAACAATACATCGAAAAGCTTTCATCACATTCCTCCTCGTAGATACGACCCGTTAGCTCAAAGCTACACGGTAATTCTCACTGCATTTATTTGCAATCAGACATGTCCTTATTCAGTAATAATTAAATGAGAATGTAATTTTTACTATTTATTATAAGTTTGGTTGGCTAATATTTTCAAATAATTCAATTTCTTAGCAACCATTTAAAATTATACTTTCATGATAAAATACATGCATAAACTAATAAATTGATGTATAATGTTTACATATTACTGAATTATGAATTTTATATTTTTATGGTATTTAGAAATTTATTGGCCATTTTAAATAAATGATCATTAAATAATAATTACAAAGAATATTTAATTTCATATTATTCTAAGTAATATTACACTCAAAAATTTTACAGAGTCCTAAATTTAGTTTGTGAATTTCTATGAATTTTCTGGAATTTTCTGCGTTTATTTCGAATTTTTCTGAACTAAATTACCTAAAAATCAATAAAAATCGATAAAAGGCTTACAGGTCTGTTTGCTACAGTAACGAGACTGCTACAGTAATGAGATTGGGTTTGGGTATGCTATAGTAATTACTACAGTAAATTGCTACAGTAATTTCCTATATTTATTTCTTTTTTCCTTTTCTTTTTCATTTCTTTTTTTCTTTTTCTTTTTCTCTGTTTTTTTCATAATAGGGACCGAACCCGGGTCTGTAATTCACAGACCCGGACTGGGTCTGTGCTGGGCACTGACCCAGTCGGGTCTGGGCCCGACCAGGCCAGCCTGGTCTGGCCGGACCTGGCTTGTTTAAGTCCAGGCCTGACTGGTCTGGCCCGGCTCTGGCCGAGAGCATCTCATCTACTCTCGGCCAGAGGATGAGAGCCCTGTTCCCCTTTTTCTTTAAATTAAAATTAATAAAAATCTTTAAAAATTATGATAAATACAAGGCACATCTTAGGTGTTCTATAGAATTTTATTGGGATTTTAGCATATATTTTTCATGGTGAAATTAAAGCTAAAATGCAATGTACACAACCTGTTCAATGAAATGCCAGAAAGAACTTAAATCTACGAAAATGCAAAGTAATTTACCTAAAACACTTTCCCTCAGTCTAGATGTTCTTCTCCTCGACCAACACTTCAAAGATTCAGGAGAGAAAGAGAGAGTGTAGTGAGAAAGGGAGAGAAGTTTAGGTTTTGCAAATGAATTGAGATGGTGAGATACCCCTATAGGCACCACACACACCCCTAAGCCACGTTTGAGAGTTAGGCTATGTGGAAGAAGTAGTGCGATCAGTTTGGGTGAGTGTGAATGAGGGGAGAAAGTGTGAGAGAAGTTAGAGAGAGTAGGGGAAGTTGGAGAGGATAAAGAGAGTTTGAGGGAGGTTTAAATAAATAGGCTTGGGCCTCTATATTACACGCCAATGTGGCAACATGGTTAACTCATTTCATTCTTTCCTAGCCCACCAAGGTTCAAAATTGCAAGTAGGTTCAAAATCTAGTGGTGGATAGTAATTTCGAATTTATTTTTATTTTATTTTTTATTTTTTTATTTATTTTATTTTTCCCTTTTCTTAACTCAATTAGATTCCTATTTATTCGAAAAAATTCCAACAATACTTAAAAATAGCAAATATTATTTTAAATATTATTGAGAAATTAGATTCATAAAATTCATCCCAATTGCAAATTAAAAATCTAGAAGTCGTATAGCGACACAGATGGGTCACGAATTTCGAGAATCTTCAATTAATTTAGAAAATGTTTAGAAAAATCAAGAAAAACCTGAAATATTAGAAAATTTTATTAGATTAAAGTAGACTTAGTTTAGACCACCAGAACAGGTACTTATATCATACTGACCACCAGTAGAAAATACCGATGACTGAACCGAGCGTTACAATCCAACCCACCTAAAAAAAGAATTTCGTCCTCGAAATTCAAAGGTAAACAAGGAGAAGAGTATTCTAAGTTATAAGATGATGAATAGATAGCTAGAAGTGAGTTAAGTTACCTGAGAAGAGATGAGGATATTTAGCCCTCATCTCATCTTCCCGTTTCCAGGTGGAATTACCAAGAGAGTTTGGATCCCAAGATACCAGTACCAGGGGAATGGTCTTGTTCTTCATAACCTTCTCTTTCCTGTCGGTGATACGGATTGGCTGAGTCTCATAGGATAGATCACGATTCAGTCTCAGATCTGAATAGTCCAGAATATATTGGTCATCATGACGTATTTCCTTAATTGAAATATGTGAAATACGTTATGAACACCATCTAGTGCTGGAGGCAAGTGTAGGATCTAAAACTAATGTCAACACAATACTAAACAAAGATAATTAGAGTTAAATAAAATAACTTGCAAGAAAGAAAATAAATCTCAGAAAATATACAAACGCAAACACAAGAGATTTTATCCTGGTTCGGTCCTCGTGACCTACATTCATTCCCCAAGCAACCCACTTGAAATTTTTCTTATCCTGATTTTGTACACCCAAAATCAACTCCTTGTACACCACTTGACAAAACAACCTTTGTCAAATCCGTACAACTCTTCTCTACACGAAGAAGACAATTTTCTTATACACCTCTCTCAACACCAAGAAGATAACTTTGTATAATACTTCTCTTTGAGTGATTACAAAATAACTTATAAGTTTTGAGACTTATATGTGATCGTGAACAAGGACCCTTATAGGTGGACTCTCAGAATTCTTCACAATAGGATTAGAATTGTGTGAAGAAATGAAAGTGGAAACTAGTTTTTTGGAAAACAGAATTTTTCAACAGAGTTTGGACAGAAAACTATGATTTTGAATTGATATATTTAGCCTAGGACAACATCCATGTTTATAACTGAAATCAATGGTCAGTTAGGGAAGTTATCAAGACAAATTTGAATATTAAAACGTTGGATAAATACCAGAAAATCATTAATTGTTTAACAGTCATAAACTGTTATAAGTCGACTAGGGTAGGGAGTAAGTCGACTAGTGTAGACATTTTTGATTGAGTTAGTCGACTAGCAGAAGAGATCAATCGACTATCAGATATATGATACAGATATACAAGTCTCTAGAAACTACTATTAGTCGACTTATAGAATAGGGTAGTCGACTAATATTGATTACAGTCAACAAACAGAGAGTGGATATCTTTTCTGAACAGGACTTAGTCAACTACATAAAGGGTCAAGTCGACTAGAGGAATATAAGTCGACTATACATGGGTATAAGTCGACTATATGACTAAAGTGTGTGCGTATTTCAAGGCTTTTAACATTCTATATCAAATACACAAAATAGCCAAATATCCTTGAGTAGTCTTGAGCACTTAAAACTCATCATAAGCTTTTAAGATTGAGCTACAATGCATCTGCATCACAAATGTTATCATCAAAATTAAAGTTTCAACATTCTCCCCCTTTTTGATGATGACAAGTTGTGTGCATATAACTCCCCCTGCAGAGAACATATTATAACAAAAATGTTCTCCCCCCTACAAAGAACAGGTTATAACAAATATAGAAAACAAGTATTCTCCCTCTGTAAAACATATATCATGACATATATATAATACATTATATGTTTGAAATTTTCTATCATCAAGAATTACTTTTTCATGTAAGGTACCTATAAGATAAATATTTTGTATGATACCAATCATAACATGATCAAAAACATTAACCTTTTAGAATCCAAACTTAATTTGAATTTGATTTTCATTTGTTAGTATAAACATAATTGAATGAATTACATATATGATGTATATATGCTGCAATATAAGCATTTTTATCCATATTATTTAAATTTTAAGAATTCAAATATATTTATATTTTGATTTCATGGTCTTCTTAACAAAAGAATTATCATTATTCTTTTTGTAGACATGTGTAGTTCTTTTAACATTATTTTTTGAACAACCAAGACCAATATGCTTATCTTTTGAAAATCCAAGTCCAAAATGATTATATGACATCTTTTGATATGAAATCTATTTAAATTTTTTTCCTTATTAAATTTTGTCACATTTTTTAATATTTCTTCATACTTAATTTTGAAACTGATCATTTCTTTATCTAAATAGAAATTCTAGCACTTATAGAAATAGTTTCTTTTGAAGTAAAGCATTCTCTTTTAATAAATTCTCATTATCCCTTTTTAACGATAATAACTTTTTTAAAGTCATCTTTTGGAGAATTTACAAAAAAAATTTGAGAAATATAAACAGAATTTTATTTGTTGAGTCTTTTATTTTCCTTTGATAAAGATTTGTTTTTAATCTTTTCATTCTTAAGATCATCATATAACTCATGAAATGCATCTAATAGTTCAATATATTATACCTCATCTTCTTCTTGAGCCATAAAGCAAATATTGGCATGCTCAGTGGCTTCTTCTTCATCTGAGGAAGATGAATCGCTATTCTCCCATGATGCCTGATAATCTTTATTCTTTTTGAACTTTTTGCTGTTGAATTTCCCTTTGTTTTTGAGTAATAGGCAATACTTCTTCATATGACCTATTTTATTATAATTAAGGGATTAAACTTACCTATCTTCAAGAACTTTCTAAATTTTCTTGAGAGCATTGCCATCTCCTCTTCATCATCATCTGAATTTTCCGTATCTGAGGATGTATGAAGGTAAGTACTTTCTTCTTTGATTGAAGTTGAAGTTCATCATTCTTCCGATCTTCAAGTTACACTTTATATGCCATTAAATTACCGATAAGGTTTTCTAATGACATTGTTGAGAGATCATTTGCTTCTTCTATTACAGTGGTTTTCTTCTCCAAATCTGACGTGAGTGCACGTAGAACCTTTCTAATTTTTTTCACATGAGTGTATTCCTTTCCAAGGGATGCGAAGGAATTTGTAATGTCCGTGAATCTTGTAATTGTAAGTTCACCTAGAGGGGGGTGAATAGGTGATGGCTAATCTAATGGTCACTTAATGATGAATTATGCGAATAATGCGGAAGCTAAAACTAATTATGACCTAATTAAATCTTTTACACTAAACACCACGTATAACCAAAGAGTGTTGCCGAATTCCCTGTGAAGGGCTCTGGACAAACTCCTCTAGATTCTCCTTGAATGGGTTGAGGTGCCGCGTTGGCTCTCTTGGTTGAATACAAGTGTTAGTCACAATCCCAAGCAATATATCAATATGAGCATAAGGAATATATCATGCATATAAAGATGAACACAATAAATAACATGCAAGATATAACAAGAGACAAAGAGAGAGAGAGAGAATAGCAATCGCAAACACAAGGGTATGTTTCGAGGTTCGAGCACACTTGCTCTACATCCTCGCCTTCGACACACGAAGGATTTCCACTATGCAAGATCCCAATGGATCTCTCCTCGGTGCCGCAACACCTACAAGCCCTCGGACTCCCTAGTCCCGTACACACCGCAAGCCCACCGGCTCGCCGAGGCCGCACCTCAAACAACCGAGTCCGCACCCGAACTCAAAACAACGACGAGCACACTTGCCCGTCTCCTCAAAGTACAAGAATGAAATCTTGGTGATCCAACACTTTGATCACCAATAAAAGCTCTCACTACAACACTCCTATAAGATGAATAGCAATGGATAGCTCAAGTGTTTGTGAGAAAAGCAAGGATTGAAACTTTGGTGAAAAACTCAAGAACTCTTTTAAACACTCTTTATAGAATCTTCCCTTTAGATAGGAAATATTTGCTCACTATTTTGTGGAGAAAACTCTTCTGAAAGTATGGAAAAAACTGGCTCTAAAGGTCTCCAAAAACTTAGCTCAAAACAATGACAAGACCCCCCAATTTATAGGCCAGAAAAATATAGCCGTTGGGGTCTGTCAGAGCTACCGGTCGACCGGTCCGGTCGACCGCCAACGGTCAAAAATCCGACCGTTACAGCCTCCGGTCGACCGGCCCGGTCGACCCAGAAGAACAGAGAGCACTGCTCTCAGTTCCGGTCGACCCGCCCGGTCGACCCGCCAAACGTGCACGTTTTTGTGCACGTCGGTCGACCGTTGCGGTCGACCGCACTTGGTTCCGGTCGACCCGCCCGGTCGACCGACCTCTGTACAATAGGTTAACTTGGAGCACAGTTTTGAGATACAAAACGTTCGAATTTGGGAATACGTATATAGGGTGAATTTGTAGATATTGAAGTCTTCTTTCTAATACAACTTAAATCAAATCAATATCTATTCGGAATTGAAAGTTATCAATAAAATACTAAAAGGTATCAAATAAGAAACTGTAAACTATTTTTCAGACTTCAACCCAATATTTGACATTCTTAACATTTAAATAAGAATATGATTATTGAATATTAAATGTAGCTCTGAAAGTCATCTTTAAAATGCAATATAAATCATGTTAATTGAATATAGGAATCAAAAGTTATGAGTAGAAAACTAAAAGTGTGTCGAGCAGATCAGCAGAACGGTCGACCGAGAAAACCCGAGAGTTCTAAAATGGTTTTAGTTAAAAACACATGTATATTTGAAACACCAAAAACCAAAACGGTATTTTTCTAGAACTAAAAATCTTTTATGAAAACCCATATAAATCAAGAGTGTGTGTGTGATATGAACTTTGAGCAATCCACCAACTATTCTATCCTTTACATTTTAACTAAAACAAAATCTTATAAAAACAAACCTAGACACAAGTCTTGATTTTGAAGTCTTCCCTTGAAGTCTTCTCATCTTCGTGACTTGGTCCAAGCTTGATCCAAAAGCTCCTTGGATCACACCGTGCTAGCTCTAAATCTTGACATTTTATCTTTTGTTGAGCTATGCACCTACTAAGATCTTGATAATGAATCTGTCACTAATTAAACACAAGATCATTAGTAATCATAACTTCATGAGTTGATCATCATCAAAACTAGAGTGATGGGCCTTTGGGCCAACAATCTCCCCCTTTTTGATGATGACAAAACTCATGAGGTTATATATGCATGGATTAAAGTAAAGCTTCAACGAAGCTCCCCTTAACTCATGCATAACACAAAATAATAAATATGGCAATGAGGCACATGAATATGTATGCAAGTATGGAGATAAAACATGCAACAAGCATAAATTAAAATCTTTTTCTCCTATTTGCAATACAAAAATACATATGCATAAACATAAATCTTACTCAACATGCATATAACTCTCAAATTCTTCTCCCCCTTTTGTCAATCATCAACAAAGGGGTTCAAAGTAAAATCAAATCAAACAAAATTTTCTCCCCCTTTTTGTCAAAAACAAAGAGATCAAGAAGGGGTAATCAATCGATAAAAATTTATATGCGATATACATTCATGAAGAGGAAGACGCTAAGTTAGCTTCCCTACACATATACATTATATGAAAGAGGGATGACAAGCCCTAATTCACATAACGCATATTATGTAATGCATAAGAGGAGATGTGAAACTCCCCCTACACACGTATATCATATAAAGAAAAGTTGTCAAGCTCCTCAATTTATAATATACTCAACATGAATCTATATGTAAGAGAGATGTTAAGCTCTCCTTGCATATAGGCAATACAAATCAAAAATTTTGAATTTTTCTTATCAAACAAAATTTGAATTCTCTCGATAAAACAAATTTTGAATTTTGATATCAATTTTGAAAAAGATCAATTGTAAAATAGTGATCAATAGTAAGGTAATGATCAACCATATTGATACCAATTAAAAACTAATGCATAAGCTTGAAAAATAAGATTTGAATTTAGCTTAGCATAATAACCTTTGTGCTTTAAATATGTAAGACAATTTTAACTAAGCACAAATAACACATATATGTATGAAAAAGGGAATACCAATAGAAATTGATATAATGTGAATTTGAAAGCATACATACATATAATCAAAACATGAGTATATACAAAAAGGAATCATATTAATACCAATTGAAATGATCCAATGATACCAATTGACATAAGGTAAGTTCAAGTGTATATCTCATAGTATAATCTACAAAAAAAAAATTTTAAAAAAAATTATATTTTCAAGGTATATGTATGTTTTGACAACACAAGAAGTATACAGACATATCCCAAAACACAATTGAGTCCATATATATAGATTTGCATGAAGGGCAAATGACTCAAGAGGTATACATGTATATCTTAAAGTTTGACAAAATACACATATACATGAATGAAAACACATGATCATAAATCAAATCCAAAAGTGAATACAAAGCTAAAGATGTATGTATCATCAAAACTAAGCAATACAAGCACATTTCATAGGTTCAAATAAGCATTCAAGCACAAATACAATTAGGATTATTTGTGGCCCACAAAATGTTCAAGTATAACTCCTAGTGTTAATAAAACTAACATTTATAAACTAATACTCAATACATGAAGCAACAAATAAATTTTGAGAAAAATAGAATCATGTGTAAATCTCAAAAACTATTTGAAGAATAAATAACTAGTATAATTTGTTTTTGAAAAACTAGTTAAAGATCCTTCAAATATAACAAAACTTATGTTTTTCATAAACATAACTAGATACACAAAAATTTAAGCACTCATGGTCTATATGGCTCAAAATAATTTTTAACAAAAGTGTGAGTGTTAAACTATCATGTAAATAGCATTTTTATGAAAATAGTCAATGAAGCTCAAAAAGATCATAAGTCACATTTTTTAGCAAAAACACGAAAAATCATTTTTCATCAAAACACTAATCTCATGGTATATGTATGATTAATCCAATCCTAACAATACACATACATATCCCAAAATAAAAGAGTCTATTAATAATGTTTGCATGAAGGCAAGAGACTCACGGGTATACATGTATATTTATTAGATTTGAATTAATAATACATATACATGAAGTAAAGCATAAAAATAGGCATAACAAGTATAAATGAAAGAATCATCAAAACTAGACTATGCATATGCAAATAGTGGGTACAAGTGAGCATGAAGTTCAATCATATATAAATCAATTGTAATTCACTAATTGTATATGTATACATACACGTTTTGATAAAATCTTCATTTAAACATGTAAATACCACATGAAGCACATAAAAATATAAACATGCTATGAATATTATGAATTTAAAAGCATGTACATAAAAAGTAGGAGTTTAGAAATTGTTACCAACTCCAAAGCTCCAAATATGGTGGTCTTTCCACCAAAGCTCATTAATAGCGATGCATCCAAATGTTTGTCCATCAAGTCCATTGCATCCACTAACAAGGCACCAATCCTCTCACGTTTTGTGAGAGCCCTCACCTACATCAAAAGCAAATGGTGGGGGTTTTGGTACCCATATTTTCTTGGGTCCTTTGGGGTTAGACTTGTAAGGAACCCAAAATCTTTTATAATTAGCAAAATTTAGAGAATTAATATTGTAATAACAAAACTTTGCTAAATGACCTTTGCGGCCACAATGTGTACATACGTACACCTTAGTATGCTTATGTGTAGGAGTGTGATCATGGTGTGCAACATAAGCATGATGATGTGCATGAATGGATGGAGTTTGTTTCTTTGAAAACAAAGACTCCAGCCTAGAATGATTAAAAGCACAAGAGTTCAAAGTTGAACTCAAACCATCCATTTTATTTTTCAAATTCTTAATCTCATTAGTTGTGGCATGTAAAGCATGATGAGATATATGATCATTTTCTTTTTCTTTTGTGAAACAAAATCTTTTTCTTTTTCACAAATTTTTTCTTTTCAAAGATTTATTTTCTTGAAAAACAACTTCCTTTTGTTTTTTCACCAATCAATTTTATTTTTCAAAGTATTGTTTCCTTCACACAAATCATTCAATTTTGAAAATAAGGAAACATTTTCATTTTTCAAATCTTTATTTTCTTTTTCTAAGCATGCAATCCTACATTTGAAAGAATCATTTTCTTTAAGCATGCAATCAAAATCCTTTTTCAAATTTTTGTTATCTTTTTCTAAACATGCAATGCTAGATTTAAAAGAGTCTTGTTCTACATGCATGCAAGCAATATTCTTTTCAAATTTTTATTATCTTTCTTAATCATGTCATATTTCTCAAGCAATAATTGACAAAATGTAGAAAGTTCTTCATATGACATATTATTATCCTCATCCTCAGATTCGGAAGTTACCTCAAGGGTTATCCCTTGGACCATATAGCATACGTTGGAGATGTCGCTTCCAACGTCCGAATCGCTCCCCGCATAGTATAGATCCTTTTCGCCAAGGGAGGTGAGGGTATTCCATGCTACAAAAGCCGAATCAATATTAGTAACTCTAGATAAATAAACATCATCTAGGGTAGATTTGATAGCATGAAGGGCTTTTGCATTAGCCTCAAAATTCTTACCATCTAAAGAATATGCATTATTAGTAGTGGCAAGATATACATGAATGCCTAAGGCTTTGAGGTACAAGGACATCTTCACCTTCCATATATGGATGTTATCTATGTCAAACATGGGTGGTGACATGAAGTCCATGGTGTGTGTACAAATATTGTGATTAGCCGAAAAATGAGGATATTTAACTCTAGGTTGTTAGACCCAAATCAGAGTACCAAGCTCTGATACCAATTGTAAGTTCACCCAGAGGGGGGTGAATAGGTGATGGCTAATCTAATGGTCACTTAATGATGAATTATGCGAATAATGCGGAAGCTAAAACTAATTATGACCTAATTAAATCTTTTACACTAAACACCACGTATAACCAAAGAGTGTTGCCGAATTTCCCGTGAAGGGCTCTGGACAAACTCCTCTAGATTCCCTTGAATGGGTTGAGGTGCCGCGTTGGCTCTCTTGGTTGAATACAAGTGTTAGTCACAATCCCAAGCAATATATCAATATGAGCACAAGGAATATATCATGCATATAATGATGAACACAATAAATAACATGCAAGATATAATAAGAGACAAAGAGAGAGAGAGAGAATAGCAATCGCAAACACAAGGGTATGTTTCGAGGTTCGAGCACACTTGCTCTACATCCCCGCCTTCGACACACGAAGGATTTCCACTATGCAAGATCCCAATGGATCTCTCCTCGGTGCCACAACACCTACAAGCCCTCGGACTCCCTAGTCCCGTACACACCGCAAGCCCACCGGCTCGCCGAGGCCGCACCTCAAACAACCGAGTCCGCACCCGAACTCAAAACAACGACGAGCACACTTGCCCGTCTCCTCAAAGTACAAGAATGAAATCTTGGTGATCCAACACTTTGATCACCAATAAAAGCTCTCACTACAACACTCCTATAAGATGAATAGCAATGGATAGCTCAAGTGTTTGTGAGAAAAGCAAGGATTGAAACTTTGGTGAAAAACTCAAGAACTCTTTTAACACTCTTTATACAATCTTCCCTTTAGATAGGAAATATTTGCTCACTATTTTGTGGAGAAAACTCTTCTGAAAGTATGGGAAAAACTGGCTCTAAAGGTCTCCAAAAACTTAGCTCAAAACAATGACAAGACCCCCCAATTTATAGGCCAGAAAAATATAGCCGTTGGGGTCTGTCAGAGCTGCCGGTCGACCGGTCCGGTCGACCGCCAATGGTCAAAAATCCGACCGTTACAGCCTCCGGTCGACCGGCCCGGTCGACCCAGAAGAACAGAGAGCACTGCTCTCAGTTCCGGTCGACCCGCCCGGTCGACCCGCCCGGTCGACCCGCCAAACGTGCACGTTTTTGTGCACGTCGGTCGACCGTTGCGGTCGACCGCACTTGGTTCCGGTCGACCCGCCCGGTCGACCGACCTTTGTACAATAGGTTAACTTGGAGCACAGTTTTGAGGTCTAAAATATTCGAATTTGGGAATAGGTATATAGGATGAATTTGTAGATATTGAAGTCTGATTTCTAATGCAACTTAAATCAAATCAATATCAATTTTTAATTGAAAGTTATCAATAAAATACTAAAAGGTATCAAATCAGAAACTGTAAACTATTTTTCAGACTTCAACCCAATATTTGACATTCTTAACATTTAAATCAGAAACTGATTATTGAATTTAAATGTAGCTCTGAAAGTCATCTTTAAAATGCAATATAAATCATGTTAATTGAATATAGGAATCAAAAGTTATGACTAGAAAACTAAAAGTGTGTCGAGCAGATCAGCAGAACGGTCGACCGAGAAAACCCGAGAGTTCTAAAATGGTTTTGGTTAAAAACACATGTATATTTGAAACACCAAAAACCAAATGGTATTTTTCTAGAACTAAAAATCTTTTATGAAAACCCATATAAATCAAGAGTGTGTGTGTGATATGAACTTTGAGCAATCCACCAACTATTCTATCCTTTACATTTTAACTAAAACAAAATCTTATAAAAATAAACCTAGACACAAGTCTTGATCTTGAAGTCTTCCCTTGAAGTCTTCTCATCTTCTTGACTTGGTCCAAGCTTGATCCAAAAGCTCCTTAGATCACACCGTGCTAACTCTAAATCTTGACATTTTATCCTTTGTTGAGCTATGCACCTACTAAGATCTTGATAATGAATCTGTCA
Source organism: Agave tequilana (assembly GCA_038442645.1). Lineage (NCBI taxonomy): Eukaryota > Viridiplantae > Streptophyta > Magnoliopsida > Asparagales > Asparagaceae > Agave > Agave tequilana. Next base: position 140,156 of record JAVJIF010012403.1, read on the forward strand.
CTAATTAAACACAAGATCATTAGTAATCATAACTTCATGAGTTGATCATCATTAAAACTAGAGTGATGGGCCTTTGGGCCAACAGTAATCATTTCTAAAATTATTTCGTTCTCCTTCATTTTGAAGAGTTCAAACCTGTGAACAAGAACAGAAATTTTAGATTCTTTAACCTTATTCGTACCTTCATGGGTTACCTATAAAATCTGCCATATTTGATTTACAGATCTGGCCGTTGATACGCGATTGAATTCTTCTTTGTTCAAGGCACAGAAAAGCGCGTTCATTGCTTTGGCATCAAGGTTTGCAGACTTCTTTTGTTCTTCATTCCATGCACTGTAATTTATGGTTGGCTTGGTATATGATGCTTCCACTATGTTCCAGAGTTCATAGTTGAGTGATTGCAAGTAGATCTTCATTCTACACTTCTAATAGTTGTAGTTTGATCCATCAAACAATGATGGACGTTGTGTAGAATGTCCTTCCCTAAATTGTGATGAAGGAAACTCCGTTGCCATCCTTGTAGGGTGTTGACCGGGTATGCAGGGTGTTGGTAGTGTATGCCTGGTCGGGCTCTGATACCAATTGTAGGGTCTAAAAACTAATGTCCCCACAACACTAAAACAAAAATAATTAGCGTTAAATAAAATAACTTGCAAGAAAGGAAATAAATCTCAGAAAATATGCAAACGCAAACATAAGAGATTTTATCCTGGTTCAGTCATCGTGACCTACATCCAGTCCCCAAGCAATCCGCTTGAGATTTTCTTTATCCTGATTTTGTACACCCAAAATCAACTCCTTGTACACAATTTGACAAAACAACCTTTGCTAATTCTGTACAACTCTTCTCTATACCAAGAAGACAATTTTCTTGTACACCTCTTCTTAACACCAAGAAGATAACCTTGTACAATACTTCTCTTTGAGTAATTACAAAATAACCATAAGTCTTGAGACTTGTATGTGATCGTGAATAAGGACTCTTATAGGTGGACTCTCAGAATTCTTCACAATAGGATTAGAATTGTGTGAAGAAATGAAAGTGGAAACTAGTTTTCTAGAAAACAGAATTTTTGAACAGAGTTTGGACAGAAAACTATGATTTTGAATTGGTGTATTTAGCCTAGGACAATATTCCTATTTATAGCTGAAATCAATGGTCAGTTAGGGAAGTTATCAAGACAAATTTGAATATTAAAATGTTAGATAAACACCAGAAAATCAATAACTGTTTAACAGTCAGAAACTGTTATAAGTCGACTAGGGTAGGGAGTAAGTCGACTGTATAGGCATTTTTGACTGAGTTAGTCGACTAGCAGAAGTGATCAGTCGACTATCAGATATATGATACAGACATGCAAGTATCTGAAAACTACTATTAGTCGACTTATAGAATATGGTAGTCGACTAATATTGATTACAGTCAATAAACAAAGAGTGGATATCTTTTCTGGACCGGACTTAGTGGACTACATAAAGGGTCAAGTCGACTAGAGGATATATAAGTTGACTATACTTGGATATAAGTCGACTATATGACTAAAGTGTGTGTGTGTTTCAAGGAATTTAAAATTCTATATCAAATACACTAAATAGCCAAATATCCTTGAGTAGTCTTGAGCACTTAGAACTCATCATAAGCTTTTGAGATAGAGCTCCAATGTATCTGTATCACAAATGTTATCATCAAAATCAAAGTTCCAACAGTAAGGCTACTCGGTATGCTACTTCTGCGACTCGCTCTATGTTGGCAAAAGGTTCAATGTATCTGGGACTCAGCTTCCCACTACAGCCAAACCTAATGACCTCTCGAGTTGGTGAGATCTTAAGAAATACATGGTCATCTACTACAAACTCTAAGGGTCTTCCATTGGAATCAGCCCACTTCTTCTAACGATCTTGAGCGGCTTTCATATGTTTCTTGATCTTGGTCACCTTCTCTACTATTTGCAAAATCAGATCTAGGCCGAGCAGCTTTCTTTCGCCAATGTCATCCTAGCATATAGGAGATCTGCACTTTCTCCCATAAAGTGCTCATATGAAGCCATCAGATACTAGCCTGATAACTTTGTTGTAGGAGAACTCAACTAAATGCAGATGGTTATCCCATGATCCCTTAAAGTCCAGTATACAGGCTCTAAGTATATCCTCTAGAATCTGGATGGTTCTTTCTGATTGGTCATCAGTCTGAGGATGGAATACCGTGCTAAATTTTAACTTGCTGTCTAAGCTCTTCTGAAGACTATCCCAGAAACGCGACACAAATTTAATGTCACTATCTGAAATAATACTAACAGGTACTCCATGCAGTCTGACTATTTCCTGCATGTACTTCTCTGCTAGTACTTCTGTGGACTGTCCGACTCTGAAAGATATAAAGTGAGCACTCTTAGTAAGTCGGTCCACGATCACCCATATAGCATTGTTTCCTCTTGGACTCCTAGGCAGACACAACAAAGTCCATGGTGATATTCTCCCACTTCTATTCGGGAATAAGTAGTGGTTGTAGCAGCCCCCGCCGTCCTCTGGTGTTCCGCCTTGACTTGTTGGCATATAAGGCAACGGGCTACGAATCAAGCTATCTCTCTTCATCCCGTGCCACCAAAAGTGTTGCTTGAGGTCTCTGTATATTTTAGTACCCCCAGGGTGTACCGAATAAGGGAAACTGTAGGCTTCAGAGAGTAACTCCCTTTGAACTTCCCAGATAATCACAGAGTCTGCTTCGAAACCGAAACGAACCATCAGCATGGATGGCTATATCCTGTATTAGTCCAGCTTCCACTTCTTCTCTGATCTTCTGCAACTTAGGGTCTTCCTTCTGAACCTCCTTAATCTTCTCGATCAAAGATGGTTGAGTCATCAAGGTCATAAGTCTTCCAATATCTCCAGGTAGAATGATCTCTAAGTCTAGCCTAATAATCTCTCCCTGCATCTCCTTCTGCTGAGTCATCATCATGAAAGGGGACTTCCTACTGAGAGCATCAAGAACTACATTCACCATGCCGGGTGGTATTGTAGATCTAGATTATAGTCTGCCATGAGCTCAAGCCATCTCCTCTGGCACATGTTGAGCTCCTTCTGAGTAAAATGTACTTGAGACTCTTATGATCTGTGAATATCTCCACACGCTTTCTGAGAAGATGTGTCTTCACATCTTAAGGGCGAAGATAACCGCCACCAGTTCCAGATCATGGGTTGGGTAATTACTCTCATGGGGTTTCAGTTGTCTTGAGGCGAATGATATCACTCTGCTTTGTTGTATCAACACACAGCCCAGGTCATGCCCAGAAGCATCGCTATGTATCACCATCCCCCCAGATCCATCTAGAATTGCTAGAACTGGTGCTGTTATCAATCGATCCTTCAGTTCCTCGAATGCTAACTGGCATTCCTCAGTCCATCGATACCTCACTTCCTTTCTAGTGAGCCTGGTTAGAGGCTCGGTGATCTTGGAGAAATTTTGGACAAACTGACGGTAGTAGCCAGCCAGTCCAAGGAAACTTCTCACTTCTGAAGACTTAGGGACTGACCAATCTCTGACAGCTTCTACTTTGGCTAGATCCACCGAGATGCCATCCCCATATATGATGTGCCCGAGAAATGAGACATGGTCTAGCCAAAAGAGCATTTACTAAGCTTTGATTATAACTTCTCTTCTCTTAGAGTTTGCAAGACAATCCTCAAGCGCTCAACGTGCTCCTCTTTGGTCTTGGAATAGATCAGGATATCATCAATGAAAACCATGATAAATTAATCTAAGTATGGAGCAAAGACGTGATTCATCAAGTCCATAAATACTGCAGGAGCATTGGTGACTCCGAGTGACATAACAAGGAACTCGAAATGTCCATATCGCATTTGAAAAGTAGTCTTAGATACATCCTCAACTTTCACCCGTACTTGGTGATAACCAGAATGGAGATCTAGCTTAGAGAATATTGTGGCTCCCCAAGTTGATCGAAGAGATCATCAATCCGGGTAAGAGATACTTATTCTTGACTGTGACTTGGTTCAGCTCCCGATAATCAATGCATAGTCGCTGGCTGCTATCCTTCTTCTTGACTAAAAGGACCGGAGCACCAGGGTGAAGCACTCGATCAGATTAACCCCTTATCGAGCAATTCTTGAATCTGCTTCTTCAGTTCCGCTAGTTCTACCGAAGCCATACGGTACGATGCCTTGGAAATAGGGGCTGTTCCAGGCAAGACTTTGATATTAAATTCAATCTCTCGAATAGTGGGTAGTTCAGGGAGATCCTCAGGAAAGATGTCAAGAAATTCACATACCACCTCAGGCATATTAATCTGCTCTTTAGAGTTCAAGGACTCTAGCACTCCCTTCAATTGCCTCTTCTTGAATTGGGCTTGCTCCAGAGTTACATCCTCAGCATGAAATTCAAACACTGGATGACTGGGGACCCAAAAAGTAACTTTCTTCTTCCTATAGTCAATGAGAGCATAGGAAGTGCCCAACCAGTCCATGCTCAAGACAACGTCAAACCCAGAGTCATTTATAACTATCAAGTTGGCTAGAAACTCTCTACCACATATCACTATAGGGGACCGGGTCGACTAGGGAGGAAGAGTAAATATTTCTGTTTCGAGCCATGAGTTTGGAGCGAATAAGGAATAGTTTAGAAGGGAATCTAAGGCATGAGTTTAGGCTAACGATGTGCATCCAGACAGTTATAGATGCTTCTTCTTAAATGTGAACTTGATTATCCTTATATGGTGTGAAATTAAAATAAACTTGGCTCTGATACTAACAAAACTATGTCACGCCCCGCTTCCCAAAATAGAAATATAAGTACGTGATGATGGCCAGCAGATACTCACGAATAGGGAAATCTCTTCCGTGAATACCTTACGATGTAGTAATGGAGCCAAATTTTCGACATATATACAAAAGGACAAGCAGAAGTTTCATTTTCACATAAAAGATATATATCTGCAATAGACTTAGTCGATTGGAAAACATGCATAGGAATAAGAAAATTCTCCTTACCCAATCTTTGACTATTCCGGCACTTCTAACCATATTGATGAAAGCAAAGAATCATGGAATCTTGAAGATTTTGTCAAGAGTCAATTTTATCACACAGATTTGAACTTGACCAATTCCAAACCTTGGACAAATTGGCAAGTTTTCCATTCAATGTGATTGAACTTGAATGTGAATGTGACCCTGATCCCCAACCTTGTGATTTAGTTTTCATTTTTGAATCTATGTTGACTCCGATATCATTACACTGTTGGCCCAAAGGCCCATCACTCTAGTTTTGATGATGATTAACTCATGTAGTTATAGTACTAATGATCTTGTGTTTAATTAGTGTCAGATATTTGATCAAGATCTTATTTGTGTTTAGCTTCAACAAAGGATTTCAAGTCAAAGTTTTGGAGCTAGCACGTGTTGATTCAAGAGCTCGCGCATCAAGTTTGCATCAAGTGATCAAGAGGAGTCTAGCTCATTGGATCAAGTTTTGGACCAAGTCAAGAACGTGAAGAAGACCTTCAAGAGAAGATTTCCAAGGAGACTTGTGTCATGTTTGTAAGTGTCAAGATTTTATTTTTAGATAAAATGTAAAGAATAGATTAGATGGTGGATTGCTCAAGTACATATACACTCACACACAAGATTTAGATGTGTTTTCATAAAAGAGTTTTCGTTTTGGAAAATACCGTTTGATTTTTAAGCTTCAAAATATTCATGTGTTTTATCAAAACTTATTTTAGAGCTTAATGTCAAAAATATAGATATTTCATCATATATGTGTAGTGGATCATATCCATACACACTGAGCTTCAAAAGTGTTTAGAGTATCTTGTTTGTATATTTGGAGAAGTTTTGAAAAAATCGTTTTTCAATTTGGAGATTGTTTTTGGAAAATACAGGTTGTTTGGTTAAGGCAAAACTTCTATATTACAAAAATAGTTCAAAATATTTGTAACTTATTTTGATTTTTACTCAAATATGTTTGTATATCAAAGTATATGAATGAACTTATTTTTGTAGAATTTATAAGAATTTATGGGATTTCATTGAAGGAAAAAGACCGAGTTTTTAATCCCTAAAAAATGCTTTTCTGGCCTTCTGCCGGTCGACCGCACGGTCGACCGCGCCAGTGATCGGTCGACCGGGCGGTCGGCTGACATGCACAAACGTGCACGACTTTGTTTGGCTGGAGGGCCGATCGACCGACCCGGTCGACCGTCAGAGAGTTCTGTTCTCTGAAAATGGCCCCGCTACTGCGCTCTGTATCCAGGCCACGGTCGATCGGCCGGTCGACCGCTGGCACAACGGTCAGAAATCTGACCATTGGCCGATCAACCGGGCAGTCGACTGATAGTAGGATTTTCCTGCTGTGTTGTCCCCAATAGCTAGTTTTTGTAGCCTATATATTGGGGACCCCTCGAGCTATTTTTCATAAGATTTCAAGAGAGTTTTTGGTTAGTTTTTTTCCTACCTATCTCAGTGGTTTTTGAAATTACAGCTAGAGGGGGTGAATAGGTGTAATGCTAATCAATATACAAATAATGCACAAATTAAAAATAAGATGATGCAACGATCACTCAAAGCAAGATTAGAAGCCGTATACTCCGTGAAGGGCTCTGAACTTCTTCCTCGTGATTCCTCTAAATAAGAGTTTGAGGTACGCAATGCAATCTTGTTGTAAGAGTATAGATCGCAAACGTAGAGATTTGTTTCGAGGTTCGAGCACCCAGCTCTACGTCCCTACCTTCACCCAGAAGGATTTTTGATCCACTAGAATTTTCACAAAGATTACAATCACTAGGGAGTACTCAACTCCTCAATCACACTCCTCTAGTCCAGAGGTAGTGTAGCCATAAGTACAATAATCACTTGTGATCAAAAGACCACAAACTCTCTTTTGAAAACTTTTCTTTACAAACCCTAGAGAATAATATGTAGGATTGAAGCTCAAGGTTTGTAAGTGAAAATAAAACAAAGTAGAAGAGAGATTTGATTCAAAGACTTCAGAAATAAAATAGGGATTAGAGCACAAAAGACTGAGAGCAAAATACTTCTTTCAAGAATACTCAAACTTTGAAAATTTTTTAATAGTTGTTGTGTCACACTTCAACCCCAACAACCCCTACATATAGGATTTAGGTAGGGATTAAAGGGTAAACATCTATCTAGACTAAGCAGGTATAATTTGACCAAAATCCAGCATAATCTACATTTTAAAATAGGTTTAAAAATCTAGCCGTTTGGCCATAGATACATAGCACAGTTGACCGATTTTCAAATAATATGACAGTTGGCTGACTCCGGTAGACCGCCCGATCGACCGGCCCAAACAGAGAGTTCGGGTCTATCAGTCGGTTGACCGCTCGGTCGACCATAATGGGGGTCCGGTCGACCGCTCGTCGACCAAGGAACGTGCATACCTGCACACCCCGTAGGTCAGGACTGCGGTCGACAACTCGGTCGACCGTTCTGACCTGTAACAGAGCCGGTCGACTGCCCGGTCGACCGCAACAGGTCATAAGCAGAAAACAAGTTAAAAATCTGATTGAAGATATGTTATTTTCAAAGGAATTTTTATAAAGGCTTCGCAAATACAATAAGCTAAGTATGCATATACTGAAATAGGACTTAAAGTATTTTATCAAGAGTCAAAAATAATCTTTTGAAAACACATGCAATTTTGTGTGTGTGTGTGTGTAGGGTATTTGAGCTTCAATACTATATGCTATTCTTTAACAAACTAATAACACAATGATCTACAGGTAGGCGTCTCTGAACCGCGTTGCTGAGCGTAGGATGAGCTTGCTGAGCATAGGATGAGTTAGAGTCTCTTATCCTATGAGTGAGTCCTCTTGAGCCATCAACCTTGTAACATGCTTGAGGCTTCTTGAGCCATCAAGACGTGTACTAACATGAAATTCATACTAGAACCTCTATTAGTACCAAATAGCTTTTATATGGTTTGTTATCATCAAAACGTATAAACCGAAGAGTGTAACCTTTGGGCCAACAATCTCCGTCTTTTTGATGATGACAAAACATATAAGTTATAACACAAGATATAGAAGGGAGGTAAAAACTCCCCCTCAAATAATACTATATTAAACAAGTATACTATACAAAAACATGAAACCATAATGAAAGAATAAACATGAAAACATATTCTTTGATATAAAACAAACTTATATAAACAAACTTATTATTTGAGAACAAAACACAAACACACATATAATGACAAACATATTTCTTCCCTTTTTGTCATACATCAAAAAGGCA
>JAVJIF010012404.1:0-56406 GCA_038442645.1 Agave tequilana
TAGAGAAATTTCTGGTGGGTTTCTCTGAACTCCACGAAAAGTCGATTGGGCCGCAAATCGTGGACCAATCAGACCACCACCGGAACTACCACTTTAAGGTAATATTTCCTTCCCTTTCTTCTTTTTCATGCATCTATGTATTAATTCAAACATTGAGGACAATGCATGAGATAGGTGTGGGGGAGGGTTCTAACATAACTTAGGTTTTTCTTTTTATTAAAAAAATATTTAACATTTTCTTTACTTTTAAAAACTTTTTGAAAAAAGAAACAATATTTTGACATATTTTTGTAAGAAATTAAGTCAATTTTTTGATTAGGAAAATTAAAATTAGGATTTCTTAAACTTGGTCAAAATAAGAATATTTGTTTGATTTTTAGGTCTAGAAAGATAATTTGTCAAAGTAATTTAGTCTTGATCTTTACCTTAATAAAATATGCACACTTCATACACTTACACACTTAGGGTTCAAAAATAAAGATTCTTATGCCTTATAAAAAAATAAAAAATAAAAAAAGAAGAAAAAATATATCTATGAAAGATGAACAAATCTATTTATTGATTAGTTAGGTACTTTGGCCTAAGCAAGCCTTAGTATTTATGCAAAAGATAATTAGATAAGTTTGAGAAAAAAATATATATATAAATTCTCTGATTAAACTGGGTATTTGTGCCTAATAAAGCATAAGTATTTACGTCTAAAAGTGGTTCATATAATAAAATCCTTAGTTTTGTGATCTTGTTTGCTCGAGTCCTTAAGTCCTTGGGGTGTTTTCTCACCCGGTGTCCTAAGACCGTTTGGTTTGGGAGTCATCGATTAAAGGCTCGTTACATGGGCAGATTAGAAGTCTAATAGAACTAAGGAATGATGCCACCAAAAAATATATATATATAAATAAATAAGGCATAAGAGTTAGAGTTAAAGAACTCTTAGTCAAAATTTTCACGGTCACAAGGTGCATATGACTTAGGGTAAAGTAATAGACTAGATGAGAAGTACAATTTGACTCCTTACTTTGATTGATAACAAATTTTTGAATAGAGACTAAGTTTAGGAATGAAAAATTCGGTTTTCCTATAACTTATAGATTACTTAAATCTTACAATAATATTTCAAATAATTTTCTCTTTTAAAATGCTTTTCGAAAATACTAACTCTTTGTTACTCTTTCTTTATGGATTTTGTGGGTGCAATCCACTGAAAACCCTCACGAGACAAAATTTGTCTTCTAGGGGAAACCTAGAGGTTAAACGGCTTGTTACACATGCTCAGTGCAATCGCGTGATCTGCGAAAGTGGTCTAATAATCCTCAGTATAGTTTAGTTGTTTTGCTCGAGGATGAGCAAAAGATAGGCGTGGGGGTGTGATCGTACATATATTTTGTATTCTTTTCATTACACTCGTACATTTATCGTGTAATAGATCTTCTAATTTCCTTGTCTTAAATATCTATTTTGTAGAAGATAATAATGAAGAGAAAGAGGATTAAACCAAATAAATACTAGTTAAAATCGGATTTAACTGGATCTATTTGGTTAGCTGAGGATGATCCCAGATCTAGTTAGAACAAATCAAGGATTGGGGAAAATATTCAGCTAAAGATCAGAGCAAATCAGAAAGATAACACCAAATGTAAACCGATAAAATTCAGATTTCTATAAATCCATTTAGGTTAGCTAAAGATCAACCGAGAATAATATCAAATACAGAGAGATAAATGGATAGAGAGAAGATCAACGGATGAGATGAAGCAAGTTTGACTCAGATTCTAACTGGATACATTTTAGTATTTGAATCATAACTTTCACTACTGAATCAAATCTAATGATTCAGGATGATCCAGAAAGCAGACTTATAGGGTTACAACTCTTATGTTGATCACTATTTCTAATTCTGTCATTTGATAAGTGATATTCAGCATCAACACGCCAACAAACTGCAGATCAGAACTGAATATTCACATCAAATCAAGTTTGGAGATAAGGGGAGGATTCAAATTCAGAAATAGCCAGCTTTCCCTATCTTCATACTCCTCTAACCTCTGCATTTCTTCTATAAATACTTGCAATCTCAAAGGCAAGAAGGAACGACCAAAGACGACCAAGCAGAGAATAGAACTTAGGATAATTTGTAGTTTGTAACTTAGGTTTTCAGTTTTTTTAATGTAATTTTTACTTTTCTTTATGTAACTGAGAGGAGAGACGACTTTCATGGAGGAATGATAGCAAGTTTGTACTGTAGGTTCCACCTCAATCAGAGACCTTCAGGTGACGCCCGCTTTCCCAAAGTGGATCATCTCGGATAAGCGACTACAATCCCTTCCCGAAGTGGATCATCTTGGATAAGCAACTGCCAACCTCTTTTTTGAACGCATATCAGCTGCTCCAGTATGTTCCTCCTGCTTATGGTCAAAGCTTCAACTTGAAAATCAAGAAGCAGGTTTCTAGTCTCTTTCATCAAAACGAAAGACTGGTGAGCACAGTTCGCTGCAATGCAAACTGGAAACAAGTTAGCGTTAAATCAAAAGAAAACTGCAAAGATGAAACGCTAAGTCAAATTCTTTAGGAAGCAATTCATATCCGATCTAGTTATGCTTTAAGGATGGATTTTAGTTAAGCAGAGGATAGCCTCGCTCGCACAGTGATGATGAGATGGCCCGGCATGAGCCAAGTCCTAGCCTCGCCTATATGGCTGGGCCAGACTGGCCCAGAGGGATGCAGTCTTGACCCCACCTATATGGCAAGACCGGCTCAACCTTGAAGAGGCCAAGTCCTAAGTCTTACCTGCATGGTTTTAACGAGTAGACTTGACAAGTCAAGACAGCGACCCTGTATGAAAAAAGCGAGAATGCTAGCTTCGCCGAGAAGTTGAAAAATAGGGCTGAAACCCTTTCTGAAAGTCAGCCAAATACAAAGATCACGGTAATTTAATCCCTAAGATAGCTGGTAAGCTAAGGGAGATGAACTCCCTGAAAGTCACCGGATGACCGAGACTTACCAGCTCTTGGCCAGTTAGTGACCAGAGTGGGCGCCCCCACTATTCCAGAGATCTGAGTCGCCTTTTTTGGGCAACGAGGAGATGTCATGAACAGACATTTCAGAAAGAGAAAAGTATGTTTCTCTGAAAAGGACTTTAAGTGTCCTATTTATAGACCTCATGGCCTGACCATGCCACTGACGCCTCAAGCTCCGCAGCACGGGCGAAGTTAAAGCATTTAAATGCTTAGCCTCGAGAAAGGGAACAATCTAGTGAAAGGTGAGAGAGGTTATTCCAACCTCGGACAAGGGAATAATCCCTCTCGTAACTCGCAAAAAAGCATTTAGCCTCGGGAAAGGAACGTCGTTCAAACACCGAGTTAATGCGTAGTTACCCAGACGCAAAGCCACCCAAATGCGTAGCTACCTAAAATTGCGAATCTGCACGATTCCTCGACAAACTTATTCCAATCCGAAAGCAGGATTGAAAGCGAAGCTGAACTCAACCACTATGGCGACGTTCGCATTTCACATACCATCAATTAAAGCAGTTCAAAGTATTTCGGAGTCTGAACTATTCCATTGCAGACTCACAAAAACTTTGAAGTGGGTCTTATTGACACTCTAAAAAAAATAAAGTCCTAACTGGCCTGAACAATCTCTAACTTGTTGACATCTACAAAAGACAAGCGGCAGAAAAGCTGAGACCAGTTCTTTACCCATCTCAAAGGGACGTATCAACAACTTAGACTCTACTGATCCAGTGAAGCAGACAGTAAGCTAAGAAAAGCTCGTGAGAAGGCCAAGCAGCGAAATCACCTAGAGGAGGGTGCATAGGTGATAATGCTAATCAATGAACAATTTAAAATTAGAGATAATGCAACGATCACTCAAAGCAAGATTAGAAGCCGAATACCCCGTGAAGGGCTCTGAACTCCTTCCTCGTGATTCCTCTAAATAAGAGTTTGAGGTGCGCAATGCAATTTTGTTATGAGAGTATAGATTGACAATATAAGAATGAATGAATAAAAAGTAAACAACACAAGTAAACCAATCGCAAACACAGAGATTTGTTTTGAGGTTCAAGCACCCAGCTCTACGTCCCCGCGTTCACCCAGAAGGATTTCCGATCCACTAGAATTTTCACAAAAGATTATAACCACTAGGGAGTACCCAACTCCTCAATCACACTCCTCTAGCCCAGAGGTAGCATAGCAACAATTAGAATAAGCACTGGATGATCAAAAGAGCACAAACTCTCTCCTGAAAAATTTTCTTTACAAAAAACCTAGAGAATAATATATAAGATTGAAGCTCAAGATTTTGTAAGTGATATAGAAATAGAAGAGAGATTTTAAGAACTAGAAACTTTTAGAAAACTTTTGAAAATAATAGCCCAAAACTTAAACAAAAGTTCTTTCTCAAGAAAACTCAAAACTTTTGATCTTTGAATTTGTTATTGTAAAAAACCTCTACCCTAATGATCCCTTTATATAGGATTTAGGAAGAGTAAATATAGAAATCTTTTACCTAAATAAAAGAAGAAGAAATTTACCTTTAATACAGCTAACCACGTTTTTTTTTAAACTTAAACACATTTTAAAAACATGTTAAAAATCAGCCTCCAGAAAATTAATCATTACTGCCAATCTGACAGATTGGTTAACTTTGAGCACATTTTTCAGCCTGCAAACGTCCGAATTCAGAATTAGTATAAGTCTTCTTTTTATGCAACTGAAATCAATTCAATATCATTTTGTATTAGAAAGTTATCAATAAAACACTGATAGGTGTCAAATTAGAAACTGTAAGCTGTTTTCAGAACAAGAACAGAGTTCAACCAAATATTTGATATCTTTAACATTTGAATAATCTGAAAATGATTATTAAATAAGAAATTTAGATCTGAAAGTTATCTTTGAAATGCAAATTAAATCATATTATTTGAATATAAGAATAAAAAGTTATGATAACAAATATAAAAGGGTGTTATGCAGATCAGCAGAACTAAAACTGGTTCAAATCTAAACCCGATATATGTACTTGAAACCCAAAATCGGTTAAACCAAAAACCAAACGTATTGAATTTGTGCGTGTGTATATGAGCTTCAAACGTATATACTATTCTTTAACAAACCAAACTATATGAGTCTACAAGTAGGAGTCTCTGATAGTTGATGTTGAGCAACATTTCAGCTAGACCCTAATATCCCATGCTTGAGAACTCTTGAGCCATCAATACATATATCAACCTGAAATTTATTCTTTAACTTCTATTAGTACCAAATAGCTTTTATATGGTTTGTTATCCTCAAAACACATAACCTGGGGATTGTAACATTTCGGCCAACAATCTCCCCCTTTTTTGAGATGACAAAACATATAAGCTGTAAAACAAAATATAGGAGAAAGGTAAAAGCTCCCCCTCAATGATGCTCTATTTTATCAAGTATAAAACATGAAAACATATACATATATGAACATATTGAAAACGTGAAACCTACATATATGAGATAAACATGTACAAAACATGAAACCACCAATACTTCTCCCCCTTTTTGTCATGCATCAAATAGGGTTAGGAAACAACCAATAAACAATATATGCATAAACAGTATATAAACATGCATATATACATACATAAACTCAAATATCTCTTCTCCTTTTTGTCAATTCATCAACAAAGGGGCTAAGAAAAAACAATCAATTGTCATATCATCAAATCTTAAAGACTAAAACTTAAATTTTTTTTTATACCAATTTAAAATTTTGAAAAACATATTGATACCAATTGAAAAATATTGATACCAATTAAAGGTAAAAACCAAATTTTTAGAGAAACACTAAAATCATTGATGGGGAGATTCTGTCTCCTCGTTTTAAATAACCGCAAGTGCACGGTCGTTCGATGTAGCACTTGAGGGTCGGTCCACAGGGACAGGTGGTTCTTTTAGTTTTGACACTTCTACACGAATGGATCAAAAGATTTATGGATTTTGAGTGAGTTATGTGATCTAATTTATAATAAAAGAAAAGTCAAGCACCTAGGATCGAATCCCCTAAACTAGCATCAAGCGGTCAATTTTGGTCTCCATACCAGTTTGTAATACACACCAAATTTCTACGTGTAAGAGGCATATTAATTCTGAACACTAGATTTAAGCACAAGCTATTATCCCGTTACATAATCCATCAAAGATAAATTAACTAAATTAACAAATAACATCAAGGCAATAAAACTCTAAGCATGGACCATTAACCCCTGATACATAGCCTGTCAAATATCCAGTTATTCTAGAAATTAATTTCCTAAAAGTTATAGGTCAATTGGTGTGCATACAGTCAAAATAGGAGAATGACTCGGTCCACAAGAATTAAGTCTAGGTTCATCTTCCCTAAGCGCTTGCGGGAAATTTAGCTATGCATGAATCAAGTATTAACTCCAAGGCGTTTTACATAAACAATCAACATGAAAAACTAATCTAACAAGTTACAAGAAATAATTAATCAAACTAATTAACTAGTTAATTAAATAATTAAATAAAATAACAAAACTATGCTTACCTACAACACAGCTGCTTGCTGTGTGGGCGCCTGTTTTTGGATGGGCGCCTGGGTGAATGGGCACATGTATTTTCAAATTGGAGTGCGGCCTCCTTTGCTCCAATCAATTGTCTTTTCTTTTCTTTTTCTTTTTTTTCTTTTGATCTGGGCACCTGTGACAAGAGGGCGTCCAGGCCTTTCTCTTCAAACAAAGGGCGCGGGGCCTGAGCTTCTTCAACAGGGGAGGCGGCTGTTAACAGAGAGAGCTTTCGCCTCTCTCTGTTGTTTTCTTTTCTAACACAGGCGTAGGCGCCTGTGTTCTTTTCTCTTCTCTCTCTCTCTCTTTTTTCTTTTCTTTTGATGAAGAAAGTCGGCTGGGGTGCAGAGGAAAAGACGAAAGGATTTGATGAATCAACAAAACAGGAACAAGAATAAAACTAATAACGTGGAAAGAATTCTATGCAGAGAGAAGAAGAACAGAAAGACTCATAATTTTTGATCTGAAAATATACGTACAGCTAAAAAAAAAAAAAAACCTCCTCCTCAAAACCCTAGCTGCCAGCCTCCCAAACCACAGCCCTCTCTATTCCTTATATAATAAGAATTTTTACAGAAAGGTCCCATGAAATACATCTATTACATAATAAATCGTTTCCAATTCAGGCAGAGTTTTTAAATGATGAATACAGGCCACCAGATGGAGGAATCAGCAAAAGCTATCAACACAAAAATTGTAGATCTTCAAATTATCTTTCCATAGCATCTTGAATGATTTCGTTCGGAGTCCTGTAGCGAAAGTTATCGCCAAAATACCGCAACATATCTGGAAAGCAACCCTCAATCTTTGACAAATTGCGTGAGTTTATTGTTGAATGTAACCAGATTCCTCTTTCTCTTTCTTTTACCTGTTTCCTGCAAAAATTCAATCAACTATACCCGAGTAGCATTATTTATATACAAATAATAGATAATTAGGAGTATCAAAATGGTATAAAATCATGCTGATCAAATACCCCCACACCTATCTTTTGCTAGTCCTCGAGCAAAATTAATAAAAAGAAAAAGAAAAACTAAACTAGCTTAACTCACTTTCGTAGGAATCACGGTTACACTTAGCATGTGCAACAAGCCGTTAAACCCCTAGGTTACCCCTAGAGGACGAGTTTTGTCTCGTGAGGGTTTTCAGTGGATTACACCCACAAAATCCAAGAAAGTTAGAGATTAAGAAATAAATAAAAGTAAAATAAGGATAACCGAAAATCAAGAAAAGAAAAACAATTCTTCTTCTTCTTTTTTTTTTGTGGTAACTAGTTAGTAAGATCATCAATTTCTAAGAGTTTCCTTTTCAAGTAAAATCTCAATTCAAGAAATCATATTGGCTATAAAATAAAGTCTCAAATCCAAACTTTACACCACCTGTCCTAAGTTTCAGATCCTATGTACCCCGTGATCGTGATGTAGTTCTTAAGCTTGGGAATATTTAATTACAACTTTTATACTTTTTTTTCTTTTTTCTTTTTAACTATCTTTTTTTTAACTATCTTTCGCGTAAATACCGAGGCTTCCTGAGGCCAAGGTACCTAGCTAATTAATAATCAAAATTATTATATTTTTATAGTGTCTTTTCCTCTTAGGCCTTCTCAGCTACCCATATAGCGAGCTTTGGGTCAATGCTCCCAAACCAGATGGTCTTAGGGAAATAAGTGTAAAGACACTCCTACGGACTTAATTACTCAAGCAACTGAGGCCATAAGACAAGACTTATTAATATTTATCTTATTATATAGTAGTAATATATATATATATATATTTTAGTTGCAATCAATATCCCAAGCCTATGAACTAATAGTGTAAGTGTTGTTGGGTACATAATCACTTAGACTAAGTTTAGATGGTATGTCCGTTTTAGATTCTACTCTTTATTTTAAGACTTTATAACTCTTTCATCTTGATCTTACTCTTAAAATCCACTTATGGATACTAAATCACTCACATACTAGCTAATTATTTGCAGAAAATTTTCAAATTTTTCACAGTTTTTTTTTAAAAATTTTTCACATTTTCTAAAGAAAGAAAAGAGAAATAAAGTGAAAACCCTAAAACTAAAACAAAACCAAAACGACTCCTAAAACAAAAGAAATATGTGAGTCTCCCCCCCACACCTAAACTGTGCCATGTCCTCATGCAAATACTTGAATACAGAGATAGGATGAAAATAGCATATAATACATACATCCACATACGTGTACTCAGTCAAAGAATAAAGCATCCAATTCAAGCATACATGAGTAGAATGTATGGAATAAATATGCTGAAATTAGAAGTACTCACAGTACACTGAAAAATCTAGTTGCAGAAGCAACCAAAATCACTCCATATGTGTGCATCCCCGCCTATCCTGTAATCACTTATAATAAACTTGGCACAAAGGTTAGAGAAAAAGATACATAAAATAACTCTTTAGACACCAAAACTACATTGACTCAATTGACTAAAAGAGAAATATAAGGACTCACAGACTCAAAAGAAAAAAAAAGAAAAAAAATATATATATAAATAAAATTAAATTAGTATACAAATGTATGAAGTTACATCTTCCCTCACACCTGCCTTAAGCTATGACGGTTTCTCCCCCTTGATCGCTTTCCACTTTCGAGGTGGGTTCTCTTCAATGAGTTGACATGACTATTAGAACTCTTCATCATTTTAGCACAACCTCCTTTAAACTTGATCATCATACTCTTTTTCTTTATCCTTTTCCTCTTTCGCTTTCTTCTTTTCAGCAAGCTTTCTTCTTTTCAGCAAGTTAGAAAGAGGACTCACTCCCGTAACATTAACTCCTAGCCCAATCTTATTATCTTCACTTTCATGTGTGCAAACTTGATCAATAGCTAAGAATTTGAGTTCATCGTCAAATATCTCTTCAAAACATTTATCAAAGAATCCTATGGGGAATGTGTGTCCATCCAATTCATCCAGGAGTAAAAGCTCATCCTCAAAGATCTTTTCAAAGCTTTGTTCGCAGTATTTACAACCATAATTTATCGACTCGTTGTCAATATGATCGTTTGCCATTTCTTGAATCAGGGATGACACATGATTAACCTGTTGATTTATTTCTTCAAACATCCTGATCTCTTCCTCACATAGCTCGTCAAAACTTTGGTGAGTACACTCAAAGTCTGAATCCATATGATCATCCTCGAATTCATTTGATCGACTTTGAATCATATTTACTTCAAAGAATTCAGTTGATGGCTCACTTTTTTGCCCTTCAAGGTTGAAGATATTCATATCAACTGTCATATTTCCAAATGTGAGTTTCATTAAACCGCTACGACAGTTGATCAAAGCATTCGAAGTTGCTAGGAAGGGTCTACCCAAAATCACAGGAATTTGCCCTCTTGGGTTCTCTACAGGTTCAGTTTCAAGGACGACAAAATCAACAGGAAAGATAAATTCACCAACCTTAATTAGCACATCTGCAATCTCTCCTAATGGAACTTTAACTGACCTGTCAGCTAGTTGGAGAGTGACTTTTGTGGGCTTCAACTCACCCACTCCTAACTGCTTGTAAACCGAGTAAGGAAGCAAATTTACACTTGCCCCTAAGTCTAATAGCGCCTTGTCAATAACAGTTGTTCCAATTGTACAGGAAATAGTTGGACATCCAGGGTCCTTATATTTCACTGGAACGCTATTCTGGATTATTCTACTGATATTTGCTGCTAGAAAGACATTCTTCGGCGTTTGATGTGCTCTCTTCTTAGTGCACAAGTCCTTCAAAAATTTAGCATAGGATGGGACTTGTTCATTAGCGTCAAGAAGAGGAACATTCACTTTCACTTGCTTGAAGATTTCTAGAATCTTCTCCATCTGCGCCGTGTGTTTCTTCGGTTTTAATCGGTTAGGAAATGGAGCTGGTGGATCATAAGGAGGCTCAGTGATTTGCTCAGTTTCTTTATCTTCAGACTGATCTGCGCCAGAAGATGATGGATTAGCCATGGGGAGAGGGGAATTAGTTTGGTCAGGCATCACCACCTGATTGTCAACTTCCTTTCCAGATCGCAAGGTATGAATTGCATTGATTTGAGCATGACTGGACGAACTTGCTCTTGTATGTCTGGGATTAATCTCAGGTTGGCTGGGAAAGGTCCCTCTTTCCCTTTCACTCATTTGAGACGACATCTTACTCATTTGCAACGTGAGTTGTTGTATGGCTTGTTGATTAGACTGCAACATCTGTTGATTGGACTGCAACATCTAATTCGTCGATTGCATAAATGAGTTGAAGTTCTTCTCCATGGTGTTCAACTTCTGATCACTCCCAAATCCTGGTGGCGGCATTGATGGATTTGCATATGTTGGAGTGGATTGCGGTGCCACAAAGGCCGGTTGTTGTTGTTGATACTGGAATGTGTTTGGCCTCGTGTACTGTGAACCGCTTGGTTGAGAGATGCTTGTTGCCCCTCCTTGATTCCCTCCTCCTTGATTCCATGAAAGGTTAGGGTGATTCTTCCACCCTGGATTGTATGTTGGTGCATATGGATCATTCCTTTGTTGCTGATAAGTGGCGTTTAACTGTTGTCCCTGACTATTCATTAGTGGGTTTGGAAGGAATGGGCAATCTTCCATGACATGAGTTGGAAATTGACAGTTAAAGTAACTTGGTACAGAGGTCTGATTCACTTGATCGAACTGCTGAGGAGGAGTCCCTTTGCTTTCCAACACTTCAATCCTTCTCATCAGTGCGGCCATCTTTGCTTCAGCTGCAATGGAGTTTTCGATCGAATGTATGCCACTCCTCGATGTGGTGGTTGAATTTGTAGTTGGTGGCTTCTCATTAAACCCTTCCCACTGCATTGTTTTCTCTGCCATCTCTTCGAGGAATATCCATGCATCATCATCTGTCATCCTTATGAAGTCACCGTGACTCATGGATTTAAGAAGAGTTTTCGAGTTGTAATCAACACCCTCGTAGATAATTTGACAGAGACGCCACTTTTCTATGGCATGAGGGGGACATTGAGGTAGAAGGTCCTTAAACCTTTCTAAATATCTCCAAAATGGTTCTTTGTCCCGTTGTCTGAATTGATTGATCTCAGATCGAATCCTTGCAGTCTTGTGCATTGGGAAAATTTTTTTTAGAAAGACTGCAACAAACTCTGCCCATGTAGTAATTGAGTTTGTTGTGAGGCTGTACATCCACTTCTTTGCATTGTCCCTGAGTGAGAAAGGGATGAACCTTAGTTTGACTCCATCTTCACTCAGCTGCCTAATTCTCATCATTGCACACACCTCCTCAAATTCATTGATGAACATATATGCATCTTCAGATTCCAGTCCAGAGAATTTGGGGAGCATAGTGATATATTGTGGCTTCAACTCGTAGTTGTTCTCAGTAGCTTCTGGCAATCTGATGCATGAAGGGTGTGATGATCGAGGAGGGTAACATCGGTCCATGAGGACCATTGGTGGAACAGGGTTAGTCATCTTGATCTCGTTCGTATCTATGCTGACAAGACGTCCTTTTGAGTCGCGTTCCCAAGATGACATGTATCAGCGTAGGAATAGAGTTGGAATATGCGATGCTAGGATAGCACTGAATTTTTTTTTTTCGGTAGATGTGCTAAGACTAAAGATAGAACACCGTGTCACCGGCAACGGCGCCAAAAACTTGATGGGGAGATTCTGTCTCCTCGTTTTAAATAACCGCAAGTGCACGGTCGTTCGATGTAGCACTTGAGGGTCGGTCCACAGGGACAGGTGGTTCTTTTGGTTTTGACACTTCTACACGAATGGATCAAAAGATTTATGGATTTTGAGTGAGTTATGTGATCTAATTATAATAAAAGAAAAGTCAAGCACCTAGGATCGAATCCCCTAAACTAGCATCAAGCGGTCAATTTTGGTCTCCATACCAGTTTGTAATACACACCAAATCTCTACGTCTAAGAGGCATATTAATTCTGAACACTAGATTTAAGCACAAGCTATTATCCCGTTACATAATCCATCAAAGATAAATTAACTAAATTAAACAAATAACATCAAGGCAATAAAACTCTAAGCATGGACCATTAACCCCCGATACATAGCCTGTCAAATATCCAGTTATTCTAGAAATTAATTTCCTAAAAGTTATAGGTCAATTGGTGTGCATACAGTCAAAAATAGGAGAATGACTCGGTCCACAAGAATTAAGTCTAGGTTCATCTCCCCTAAGCGCTTGTAGGAAATTTAGCTATGCATGAATCAAGTATTAACTCCAAGGTGTTTTACATAAACAATCAACATGAAAAACTAATCTAACAAGTTACAAGAAATAATTAATCAAACTAATTAACTAGTTAATTAAATAATTAAATAAAATAACAAAACTATACTTACCTACAACACAGCTGCTTGCTGTATGGGCGCCTGTTTTTGGATGGGCGCCTGGGTGAATGGGCACCTGTATTTTCAAATTGGAGTGCGACCTCCTTTGCTCCAATCAATTGTCTTTTCTTTTTTTTGTTCTTTTTTTTCTTTTGATCTGGGCGCCTGTGACAAGAGGGCGTCCAGGCCTTTCTCTTCAAACAGAGGGCGCGGGGCCCGGGCTTCTTCAACAGGGGAGGCGGCTGTTAACAGAGAGAGCTTTTGCCTCTCTCTGTTGTTTTCTTTTCTAACATAGGCGTAGGCGCCTGTGTTCTTTTCTCTTCTCTCTCTCTTTTTTTTTCTTTTCTTTTGATGAAGAAAGTCGGCTGGGGTGCAGAGGAAAAGACAAAAGGATTTGATGAATCAACAAAATAGGAACAAGAATAAAACTAATAACGTGGAGAGAATTCTATGCAGAGAGAAGAAGAACAGAAAGACTCGTAATTTTTGATCTGAAAATATGCGTACAGCTAAAAAAAAAAAAACCTCCTCCTCAAAACCCTAGCTGCCGGCCTCCCAAACCACAGCCCTCTCTATTCCTTATATAATAAGGAATTTTTTACAGAAAGGTCCCTTGAAATACATCTATTACATAATAAATCGTTTCCAATTCAGGCAGAGTTTTTAAATGATGAATACAGGCCACCAAATGGAGGAATCAGCGAAAGCTATCAACACGAAAGTTGTAGATCTTCGAATTATCTTTCCATAGCATCTAGAATGATTTTGTTCGGAGTCCTGTAGCGAAAGTTATCGCTGAAATACCGCAACATATCTTGAAAGCAACCCTCAATCTTTGACAAATTGCGTGAGTTTATTGTTGAATGTAACCAGATTCCTCTTTCTCTTTCTTTTACCTGTTTCCTGCAAAAATTCAATCAACTATACCCAAGTAGCATTATTTATATACAAATAATAGATAATTAGGAGTATCAAAATGGTTTAAAATCATGCTGATCAATCATTTTGCAATAAGGATACCAAATAGAGAATAATACCAA
The DNA here is from genome assembly GCA_038442645.1 of Agave tequilana. Lineage (NCBI taxonomy): Eukaryota > Viridiplantae > Streptophyta > Magnoliopsida > Asparagales > Asparagaceae > Agave > Agave tequilana. Next base: position 13,938 of record JAVJIF010012404.1, read on the forward strand.
TTTAAGATCATTGATACTAATATTGGAACTGTTAGCATATATCAAACCAAAGTATTTTACATCATAAATGGTGGGAGTAAGATACCAATTTGAAATGAAAATTGATACAAATTGAAAATACAACCAATACCAATTTTACATAAAACTAATTTAAAATAAGAATTTTCTCCCCTTTATGAAATAATAAAAGAAACAATGCATAAGCTTGTACTAGATACTAATTAAAAATAATTAACATGATGAACTAAATCAAGCTTAGCAAACATAATTTGTGCTTTTTTAAAAAAATGTAAAGACATGTGAAACAAGCACAATCACATCATATATATGTATTTATGGATATACTAATTGAAATATGAGGCATACATATATAGAAAACACATATGAGTATACAAACATATAAAATATCAATTTTGATACTAATAAAAATATAATGAGGATCAAGTGTATAAATCATACTTATCACCCTTATCATGTACAAGTTTAAAAGATATTCAAGAAGGGTATACAAGGCATGGTCGCCCATCCAACCGCCCTTAAAAGGTAGGGGTTTTCAAAAATTATGATTTGAAAGTAAATAGGCATAGTTTGAAAACTCTACCATCCGAAGAATAGAAACAAGTTTTAAAGATATTTTTAAAAACTAGTAAGAAATCCTTCAAAATATGAAACCAAACCATACATCCCATGAAAACATGAAAATCACATAATAATTGACACTCAAAGTCTATAAAACACATATAAGCTCATGAAAATAAAGTCATGAGTAAACACCAAATATAGTGTGTAAGAATCATGTAATCAACAAAGTCATGAAAATAAGGCATTTAAGCTCAAATCAAATTCCTTTACAAACATGAAAAACATAAAAGTTTAATTTTCATCAAAACAAAATAAAGCTCAAGACATATGTATGTTTTGTATAAACTAGAGTATACATACTTATCCAAGCATAAACGTGTCCACAATAGTATATTGCATGAAGGCAAGTGGCTCAAGAGTATACATGTATATCTAAAATTTTAAACAAAATTAACATATACATGAAACTAAATACATTTACATGAAAAACATGTACAAAATGGGGAATACAAGTTGAAATGCACTAACCATCGAAACTAGGCTATACTAGTACATCTAATGGGTAAAAATGAGCATTTAAGCACAAACATATATGAATCAATTGTGGCTCATTAGTTGTACAAGCATTTATACAAGTTTTAATGAAGGTTACATTTAAACAAGTAATCAAAACGTGAATCATAAAACAAAATATAAATCAATATGATCATTAGGCTAAATGTACAAGTCTTAGAGCAAGGATATACACAATAATTAAAATAAAGTGAGAACACAAAATATGGATCCATTTGAACATGTATGTATCTCAATCACTATATGTGTATGTCACAAGTCTAATTAACATGGAATTTAACATAATAATCATTAAAACATGACATGCTAAAAATTACTAATATGAAAGCATTTAAACTAAATGAGGAGTTAGAAATCGTTACTAAAACCAAGAGGGCACATCTCTATATCTCCAAACCATGGCGGTCCTCCCACCAAATTGCCCTTGAAAGTGATGCATCCAAAAGTGTCACCGTTTAGCTTGGAACGCATTCACCTCAAGGCACCAACAACTCTCACGTCATATGAGAGTCCACACCTACATCAAATAGATTAGGAATGGATTTTCATACCCATATTTTCTTGGGTCCTAATATGTTAGTGTTTTGAATCCAAACATGATTAACGTATTTTGAATCCAAACATGATTATTCATACTATTTATATGATCATAACAAAATTTGGCTAAATAACCATTCCGGCCACAATAAGTACATTTATCAATTCTTTCATATTTAAAAGTATAATGAGCATGTGGTTTATGAATATGTGATTTGTGAGCATGGGGTGTTTTAGCATGATTGACATGTGATGTGTTGGCATGATGAACATGTGGAGTTTTAGCATGAGATGGTTTATCTGTTTAACATGTGAAGGTGCATGTATTCTTTGAAAACATTTCTTCTAATTTAGTATTATTAAATACACAATCTTTTAAAATATTTCCCAAATCATTTATTCTAGTTTTTAACATAGAAATCTCATTTTCATCAATTTTAGGATATTAGCTTTGCATGTAACTCTATAGGCATCAAAATCTTCTTGTGTTGAAATAATAGTGGAAGATAATTCATCCTTTTCTTTTGAAGAAATATCAATTTGATTTTTAAGCACTTCATTTTCCTTTTTCAATCTTAAACAATCTTCCTTCTTAGAATCAAAACTTTCTGAAAGTTCAATGAAAGCTTGTAATAACACTTCTTTGCTTATCTCAATATCATCATAAGATGGTTCGGGAGTTACCTTAAGTGTGTTTGCCATGTAACACATGTTAGCGTGTCAACTTCATCTTCGGATTCACTTTCCGAATCCCAAGTGGTTTTGAACGACTTCTTTACAAACGATTTCTTTTGCTTCATGGAGGAAGATATCTTGTTCTTGAAATCTGGACAATCGGCCATGATGTGTTAAGGTTTCTGACAGTTGTAGCATGTGATCTTCTTCTCCTCCTTCCCTTCTCATCTCCTTCTATGGTTGAGCTTATTCTTGTGGTACATTCTTTTTTACATTTCTCACAAGAAGAGATAGCTCTTCATCTTCTTCATCATCGGAGATGGTGGAGGTAGACTTGAAAGCAATATACTTTTTCTTTTGAGGCGCCGTTTCTTCTCTAGCCTTTTTCTCTATCTCATGAGTCTTAAGATTTCCAATAAGACTTATGAGCTCCATCTCGTCTTTGTCATTCAATTCCTTCAAGATGGTAGCTTTGATTTCCCATGATGAAGGGAGAGCACGAATCACCTTACGCACCTTTTGGTCATTGTTGATTTCATCATCTAGAGAAGTAAGAGCATTTGTGATTTTAGTAAATTTAGTAATCATATCATCAATAGATTCATTTTCTTGTATTTTAAAGCATTCATATTGGGAACGCAAGAGATCAATTTTAGCTCTCTTGACTTGTGATGTTCCCTTATGAGTGACCAATAAGTGTTGCTAAATCTCATAGGCGGACTTGCAATGGATAACCCGTGTTAAGTCATCCTCATTTAATGCTAAAAGTAAGGCATTTTGAGCCTTCGAATTAGCATCAACTTCCTTGGAGGTAAGATCGGACCAAGTGTCCTCCTCACCTACGGGTTCACTAAAAGGCTTGGTCAAAGACTTAGCAACTCGGCTACCTAGAGATTGCAGAAAAATATTCATCCTAACTTTCCATATGTGAAAGTTGAGTCCATCAAATTTGGGAGGGGTCTTAATGTTATCGGCCATCTTTACTAGTGTATGAATGAATATATGAAAATAGTGATTAGCAATTTATAGGATCTCTCTAAGGATGTAAAGCCAAAAACTAGAGTCCTACCTCTGATAACAATTGAAATCACCCAGAGGGGGGTGAATAGGTGATAATGCTAATCAATGAACAATTTAAAATTAGAGATGATGCAACGATCACTCAAAGCAAGATTAGAAGCCGAATACCCTGTGAAGGGCTCTGAACTCTTTCCTCGTGATTCCTCTAAATAAGAGATTCCTCTAAATAAGAGTTTGAGGTGCGCAATGCAATCTTGTTGTGAAAGTATAGATCGATAATATAAGAATGAATGAATAAAAAATAAATAACACAAGTAAACCAATCACAAATACAGAGATTTGTTTCGAGGTTCGAGCACCCAGCTCTACGTCCCCGCCTTCACCCAGAAGGATTTTCGATCCACTAGAATTTTCGTAAAGATTAAAACCCCTAGGGAGTACCCAACTCCTCAATCGCACTCCTCTAGTCCAGAGGTAGCGTACAATAATTACAATAAGCACTGGATGATCAAAAGACCACAAACTCTCTCTTGAAAAATTTTCTTTACAAAAACCCTAGAGAATAATATATAAAATTGTAGCTTAAGGTTTTGTAAGTGATATAAAAATAGAAGAGAGATTTTAAGAACCAAAAACTTTCAGAAAACTTTTAAAAATAATAGCCCAAAACCTAAACAAAAGCTCTTTCTCAAGAAAACTCAAAACTTTTGATCTTTGAATTTGTTGTTGTAAAAATCTCTACCCTAATGACCCCTTATATAGGATTTAGGAAGAGTAAACATAGAAAACTTTTACCTAAGTAAAAGAGGAAGAAACTGACCCTTTAATACAGCTAACCACGTTTTTTTTAAAACTAAAACACGTTTTAAAAACATGTTATAAATCAGCCTCTAGAAAATTAACCATTACTGCCAATCTGGCAGATTGGTCAACTTTGAGCACATTTTTCAGGCTACAAACTTCCAAATTCAGAATTAGGTATATAATAATAATTTGTAAATATTTAAGTCTTCTTTTTAATGCAACTAAAATCAACTCAATATCAATTTGTATTAGAAAGTTATCAATAAAACACTGACAGGGGTCAAATAAAAACTGTAAGCTGTTTTCAGAACAAGAAAAGAGTTCAACCAAATATTTGATATCTTTAACATTTGAATCTGAAAATGATTATTGAATAAGAAATCTAGATCTGAAATATATCTTTGAAATGTAAGTTAAATCATGTTATTTGAATATAAGAATAAAAAGTTATGATAACAAATATAAAAGGGTGTTAAACAGATTAACAGAACTAAAACTGGTTCAAATCTAAAACCCGATATATATACTTGATATCCAAAATCGGTTAAACCAAAAACCAAACGTATTGGATTTGTGTGCGCGTATATGATCTTCAAACGTATATACTATTTTTTAACAAACCAAACTATATGAGTCTACAAGCAGGAGTCTCTGATAGTTGATGTTGAGCAACGTTTGAGCTAGACCCTAATATTCCATACTTGAGAACTCTTGAGCCATCAATACTTGTATCAATCTGAAATTCATTCTTTAACTTCTATTAGTACCAAATAGCTTTTATATGGTTTGTTATCATAAAAATACATAACCTGGGGATTGTAACCTTTGGGCTAACAAGCAGGTCCAGAGACACTAAGTTAGCTCAACACTTAGTCTCGCACGAACCCATGAGGTAAGTCTCGCATAAGAAGCCAAAGTTTCTTTGCATCGCAAGAAGCTCCTTCATAGCCGCGCTGCGAGTTAACTTACAACTTCGCATAGAAATGTTCAGTTAACTCCACAGAGAGTTAGCTTTGCTCGAAGCCCTATGCAGCCGCGCAAAAGGTTAATTGGTAGCTTTGCCACAAAGTTATCCAGCTTCGCTGAAGAGCTTTCCTTTAACTTCACTAGATGCTTCTCCCAGCTCCGCCATGAGCTCAACGCAACGACTCTGCTGCGGGTTTTTTATGGTCACCTTTGACCAATCAAATCTCTAGATGAGATCAGATCTAATGGAGATCAAATTTGGTAATTGTTTGCCATGATCTTTTGACTCTCCCAATCAAGTGAGAAGATCAGGGGAGATCTTTCAGTTATTTGAAAAGAATCAAGGGAGTATCCCTCATCTAGTAGAGTGGATCAAGAGATCAGCTATTCCTAACTTCGCAGAAACTGATTCTAGCCTCGCGGCGAGGCTACTTACCGGATGTAAAACAGATTGACCCAATCTGTTTCCAGATTTTCAGGGTGATTATACCCCTACTCCTCCTTATAAATAGCCTACCAGGGGCGAGAGCTAAAGGAGGGGAGGAAAGGGCTCAAGAAAAAAAAAGAGGAGAGATGGCTAAGGATAGAGATCTACTCTCTTGCTTTCAAGAATTCAGAGAATTACTTCTCTAATCAGGGTGCTAATGCCCTAAGATCTTCTTCCCTCTCAAGGAATATCCGGAACCAGGCGAGAAAGAATTCCCAAGCGGAGGCAGCTCGAGAAGTAACAAGAGGGCTCTATCGACTTTTTGTTCTTCGATTCTCCGAACCAGGCGAGAAGGGAATCCCATCAGGCGGCAGTCCAATTGTTCGATCGATCGCATCGTCAAAGGGATAAAGTGATTGCGCGCTGATCGGGTTCCTATTGGCACACTTTCCCAGAAATCTCAGAGGAGATCTACCTGTAATCTTCTTACTGCAGAGAATTACTTGTAATTTAGCTCCTCGACACTTTTTTTTATAAGTTTTCCCCTTTGCAAATCAATGGAAAACACTTTTATATAGGTTTTAGAAAAATATTTTTAGAATAGTTTTACCAGGTCTAAAAGGAAGAAATTGACTCTAGAAATTCAACTTTTCACGTTTTAAAAAACATGTTTACAAACAGATTTCAAAAACTGGCCATTACTGCAAATCTGACAGTCTGTCAGTTGACCAGCTGATCGACCAGCCATTCAAAAAAAAATTTGATCGTTGACTCTCGGTCGACTGGTCAGTCAACCGTGTTTAACCGTGACCAAACTAGTTACAGTCGGTCGACCGCCCGGTCGATAGCAATAAGGGACAAATCGACGGATCGGTCGACCGGGAATATGTACAACATGCACCCCAATTTGCCAGAGGTTCGGTTGACTGTGCGGTTGACCGTTCTGGCCTGTAATAGGCACGATCAATAGACCTAGACCAAAAAATTGGGTTAAGGTATTTTTGAAGATAAAGAAAATTTCAAATAATTTTTTTGAATTTTAGAAGAGAGAAGACATGAATAGCCATGAGATACAAGTTCTAAACTGAGAGAGAAATTTTTAAGAAAATGTCGAACAAATATCAAAACATGTCAAAAACCATACTTTTAAAAACGTGCACTTTTGTTTGTGTATATATTTGAGCCTCAAATCTACATTCTACTCTTTAACAAACTAGTTTCTTACAGGACTCTAATCGACTACAAGAATCTTCAAGCGGGCTTCTCTGATAGTGACGTTTGAGTGACACAGAGTGTTTGAGCTATGATCCCGTACTTGAGTACCCCTGAGCCATCAACACCTTCCTTTAGAGGAAGAAACCTGTTAGATCTTTTTGAACCCTGAAATATACTCTTGAACCTGATTAGTACCAAATAACTTCGTATGCTTTGTTATCATCAAACTACAAAACCGGGGATTGTAACCTTTGGGCCAACAATCTCCCTCTTTTTGATGATGACAAAACATTTGAGCTATTTAAAAGAAATTCTAGGAAATAGCTTTGTAAAAGCCCCTCAAGTTATGTTAGCTATCTAGTACAATATATCAACAAGTTATATGATAAAGGAATTGTATAAGAGCATGATCAAACAAATACCAATATATACTCATATATTCTTCTCCCCTTTTTGTCATGCATCAAAAAGGGAGTAAAAACAACAAAAAATTAAAAACATATCTAGATGTTATCAGAAGGAAAACTTATGAATCAACAATACAAATATTTAGTTCTCCACAAATGAAAAAGAACCTGTTAAAATCAAGTGGCTTAGTAAAAATATCTACTAGTTAAAAATCAGTTGAAACATAATCAATTTCAATATCACCTTTCTCATAATGATCTCTAAGAAAGTAATATCAAATTTCTATGTGCTTTGTCTTACTATGTTAATTTGCATTTTAAGTCATAAGAATAGTACTAGTATTATCATAAATATGATCATAATGCAAATCATAGTCAAGGAGAGTATGTTTCATCCAAAGGACTTGTGCACAACAAATCTCGGCTGCAACATACTCCGCCTCGGCGGTTGAGAGGGCTATAAAATTTTATTTCTTAAAAGACCATGAAACAAGACAATTTCCTAGAAACTGACAAGTTCCACTTGTACTCTTCCTATTCACTCTACAATTGGCAAAGTTAGCATCCAAAAAACTCGTCATAGAAAATTATCCGATCTTCGAATACCATAAGCCCATTTCAATAGTGCCCTTAAGATATCTAATAATGCGTTTTACCGCAATCAAGTAGTACTCTTTAGGACAAAATTGGAATCTAGCACATAGACATACACTAAACATAATATTCGGACTACAAGCCATTAAATATAGTAAACTATCAATCATGCTTCTATAAGGTTTAATGTCTACATTTATACCTTGTTCATTATTTTCAAGTTTTGTTGTGGTAGCCATAAGAGTTTTGCTCGTCTTTGCCCCTTGAAGTCTAAATTTGTTGATGAGTTCTCTTGTATACTTGGCTTGACTTATAAAAATCTCATCACTCCTTTGCTTGATTTGGAGTCCAAGGAGTAGTTTGGCTCGCCCATCATAGACATCTCAAACTTATTCTTAATGTATGATTCAAAATCTTTGCAAAGCTTTTTATTAGTAGATCCAAATATAATATCATCAATATAAATTTGAAGAACAAAAATATCACTATCTACATGTTTTGTAAACAAAGTGATATCTATTTTACCTTTCACAAAACCATTTGAAATAAGAAATATTGAAAGTCATTCATACAAGCCTCTAGGAGCTTGTTTTAAACCATATAAAGTTTTGTCTAATTTGAAAATAAAATCTGGATGTGTAAGATCAATAAACTCGGGGGTTGTTCAACATACACTTCCTTTTCAATAAAACCATTTAAAAATGTGCTTTTGACATCCATTTGAAAAAGTTTGAAATATTTTTAAGAAGCAAAAGCAAGTGTAATTCGTATGGCTTCAAGCCGTTCTACGGGTGCAAAGGTTTCCTCAAAATTGATACCTTCGATTTAGGTATAACCTTGGGCCACTAATCTAGCTTTATTGCTTACAATATTACCTGACTCATCCAACTTCTTCCTAAAAATCTATTTAGTACCAATTGTCAGTTTATTATGAAGTCTTGGAACAAGGTGTTAAACTTAGTTGCGCTCAAATTGATTGAGCTCTTCTTGCATTGCAAGCAACCAATATGAGTCGCCCTCAGCTTCGAGTATGTTCTTTGGTTCAATATGAGAAATAAAAGCAAAATGTCCACAAAAATCATGGAGTTTGGAGCAAGTAGTTCCCCCCTTTGATATATCACCAATGATGAGTTCCTTGGGAAGACTTGTAGCAAATCTCCAATCTTTTGGAAGTGGTAGAGTTGGTGCCACTTCAACCTCTTGAACTTCATCTTTTTTTATTAAACTTTGGCTTATCTTCTTGGATATGTGAGTGCTTCAATGTTACTTTCTTCATGTCTTTACTTACAGAATCAATGTCTACAACATTCTTAACAAAAGCATTAGATTCTTCAAACTTAAGATACATAGATTCTTCAATTGTCAAAGTAGATTTATTAAAGATTTTATAAGGCTTACTAGTGTTAGAATAACCAACAAAAATAGCTTCAAAATCTTTAGCAACAAATTTAACTAAGTTATTTTTGGTGTTTAAACAAAACATTTGCATCCAAAAACTCGAAAGTAAGAAATATTAGGCTTTGTCAAATAGTAAATTTCAAAAGAAGTTTTGAAAGTAATTTTATAAAAATAAATTCTATTTGATATGTAGCATGAAGTGTTTACGACTTCAGCCTATAAATATTGAGGGAGTCCGTATTCACTAATCATTGTCCTAACATTTCTTGAAGAGTACGATTCTTCCTTGCAACGACTCTATTTTGTTGTGGAGTTTTAGGATAAGACAATTCATGCCTAATTCTATTTTATTTACCATAAGTGATAAAAGAATGGTTAATGAATTCACCACCTCTATCACTTCTTATGCGTAAAATCAAAAATCCTTTTTCTTTTTCAACTCTTTTTCTAAAAATATTAAAATACGAAAAAGCTTGATCTTTATGTTCCAAAAAGAAATCCAATGTAAAATGAGAGAAATCGTCAACAAAAATAAAAACAAAATGTTTTTCATTTAAACTCTTAGTTTTAGTAGGACCAAACAAATCCATATGGATTAACTCTAATGGTCTAGATGTCATGATATCTTTGATTGGTTTGAAAGAGGACTTGGTTTGTTTTCCAGGTTGACATGCATCACAAATGCGGTCCTTTTCAAACTTCAAGTAAGGAATACCCTTCACCGATTCTTTAGAGTTAATCATAGATAGATGGTCAAAATATACATGGCTTAATCTTTTATACCATAACGAAGAATCCTCATTGAAAGTATTTAAACATATAGCATTACCATCTAAATTTAGCATATCAATAATATATACATTATTTCACGAAATCTGGAAAGAACGCAAGTATCGGTTTTACCATCTAAAACATTGCAAAAAGAATCATCAAAAATAACTTTGAAACCTTGATCACGTAGTTGACTAATGCTCAAGAGATTATGTTTGAGTCTATCAAATAAAACAACATTTTCAATTAATGGAGATGAACCAATTTTAATGTTACCTATACTGATAATCTTACCCTTTGATTCATCTCTGAAGGTAACGGTGCCACCATCTTAATACCTTGATAGGGTTGCAAAATTATTGATATCTCAAGTCACGTGTCTTGAGCAACCGATATCAAGGTACCACCGCTCCCGACGTCTTGAAGTCTTGGTGTGTACCTACATCAAATAATAAAGTTATTGATTTTGGTACTCATATTTTCTTGGGTCCTATGACGCTAGTACTTCGAACCCAAATATGATTATTAGAAGCATTTTTACAATCAAAATAAAATTTAACTAAGTGACCCTTTCGGCCATAATAAGTATATGAATAAATTCTACTATACATGAATGCATGATGTGTATGATGAGCATGTGAAATATGGACATGCTTAATGTGTGATTTAGAAGTGTGAGTATGTATAGTATGAATATGCTTCTTTGAAGAATTTTTCTTAGAAAACATGGCCTCTAATTTAGCTTTATCAAAATCACATTTCTTTAAAACATTTCTCAGAGTGTTGATTTTAGTTTTTAAAGTAGAAATTTCATTTTCATCAATCATGAAATACTTTACTTTACATGAAATTTTGAATACATCAAAATCTTTTTGTGTGGATAAAAGAGTAGAAGATAAATTATCCTTTTCTTTAGAAAGAGTGATAATTTTATTTTGAAGAACTTCATGTTCTTTTTTCGTTTTTAGATATTTTTTCTTTAGAAAATCATAATTATTTGAAAGTTCTATAAATGCATCTCCTAATTCATTCATAGTTAAATCACAATCATCAAGGAAGGTTCAAAAATTACCTTAGGTGTGTTATCATTTGCCATGAAACACATATTTGCCGAGTTCACCTCCTCTGCAGATTCACTTTCTGAGTCCCATGTAGCTTTGAGAGCTTTTTTCTTAAATAGCTTCTTTGGCTTGTTTAAGAAAGACAACTTGTTTTTGATATCCGAACATTCAGCAATGATATGTCTGGGTTTCCGACAGTTGAAACAGATGATTTTCGTTTCCTCCTTTACTTGCCATCGTCTCCTATTGTTGATCTTTGCCTTGTTGTACATCCTCTTTACATTTCTTACAAGGAGGGAAAGATCTTCATCATCTTCTTCTTCTTCATCACCATCGGAGATGGTGGGAGTAGACTTAAAGGAAATTGTCTTCTTCTTTTGTGGTGCCGTTTCTACTCTAGCCTTCCTCTCCATCCATGGGTCTTAAGGTTGTCGATAAGACCGATGAGCTCCATCTCTTCATTGTCATTTAACTCTTTCAATGTAGCAGCTTTGACTTCCTATGAGGGTAGAAGTACACGAATAACCTTTCAAACTTTTGTCAATGGCATCACCTAAATAAGTAAGACCATTAGTTATTTTAGTAAAATTTGTAACCATATCATCAATGGACTCATTTTCATACATAGTGAAGTTTTAATATTGGGAACAAAAGAGATCAATTTTAGCCTTCTTGACTTATGATGTTCCCTTATCAGTAACCACTAGATGTGACCAAATCTCGAAGGTGGATTTGCAATGAATGACCCTAGCTATGTTGTCATCGTTCAAGGCTTGAAGCAATGCATAGTGTGCCTTTGAATTGGCATCAAACTCCTTGGTGGCAATATCAGACCAAGTGTCCTCATCACCAGTGGGTACACCAAAGAGTTTAGCCACCGCCTTTGTAACCCCGCTTCCTAGGGAATAAAAAATATGGTCATCTTAACCTGTCATCTTAACCTTTCATATGAGAAAGTTAAGACCATAAACTTGGGAGGGGTCTTAATACACTAAGCCATTTTTACTATAGTGGATGAGAATGAAGATGCCAATGAAATGATTAACAACTAGGATCTCTCTAAGGTTGTTAAGCTAAAAACTAGAGATCAAGGCTCTGATACCAATTGAAATAACACCTAGAGGGGGTGAATAGGTGTATGCTAATTAAATGAAAATTCTTAACAATATAATATGAAATAATGCAACCGATCACTCAAAACAATACTTGAAGCTGAATTTTCCATGAAGGGCTCTGAACTTCTCATGATTCCTCTAGATAAGAGTTAAGGTGCTCAATTGCTATCTTGTTAAGATGAGTATTGATCGACAAGAATTGATACACAAGTAAATAGAGACAATAAAGCAATCATAAACAAAAATATCTATTCCGAGGTTCGAGCCACTGCTATACGTCCCCGCCTTCACCACCATGAAGGATTTCACTATCCATTATTGGATCCTCCGCAAAGGGACCTTACAATAAGAATTATAACCACTCGGAGTACACAACTCCCCAACTCAATTCTTTACACCGGAGGCAGAGCAAAGCAAATTAAGATAACAAGCTTTGGGTGATCAAAAGATCACAAACACCCTCTTTATAACTCTTTTACAAAAATCCTATAGAGTAAAGTGTAAACTTGAAGCTCAAGGATGTAAGTGAGAGTGAAAAATCAGAAGTTAGAGATTTTAAGAGCAGAAAAACTCAATGAAAACTTTGAAAATAAGAGAACAAAAAAAAACTTGAAACTTTTTTCTTAGAAAGCTGATTGGTCACTAATGTTGCACATTTATTATCATATTTCCATACTTATTATAGAATAAAATCTGCATTGTCCTAATTAAATGTTTAATTTATTTGCAGGCCCATTCCTTAAGGAGATAAAGAGAAACAAGCCCAAAAGCCCACCAAATTCTGATTAATTCAGAATAAATTTGAAATGAAGAAATCAGGGCAAAATCTTGGCATATAAGGAAGGTTGAGAAGAATCCTCCCTGAATCAAGATGAAGAAATCAGGGCAAAATCTTGGCATATAAGGAAGGTTGAGAAGAATCCTCCCTAAATCAAGATGAAGAAATCAGGGCAAAATCTTGACATATAAGGAAGGTTGAGAAGAATCCTCCCTGAATCAAGCACAATCAAAGGCTGTTTTGTCAACTTTTGAAGCAAAAACAAGAAAATCAGAAGAAGATACGGGAAATAAATCAGACCAGTAGATTCCCCCAACTTCCTGGGATCTTCTCCTTTAGTTTTTTTGCCTATAAATACTGGTTTTAGCTGAGCAAAAAAGAGAACGAAAAGGGCAGGCAGAGATAGAATTTAGACTAGTTTTTCATTTTATAGTTTAGGTTTTTCTTTTCTTTTTATATAATGTGTATGTAAGCTTAGGTTAGATGAAGATTCATGTAGGTAAGAGATGAAGGCCTATGTTGAGAGTGACACTGATGTATCCTTCTCCTTTCTTCCATCGTTTCAAGCAATAAAAGGTAATATTTTTATGTTCTTCTTTACTTTCATTTTCCTTTCCCTCTTTCTACTTTACCTCCTTTGTTTTTGATGAGTTTGCAAGTGAAGCCAGAAGCATTAGTATAACGATGTTGTGTGAGTGCCAACGATAGTTGATTGGTTGCTAATGTTGCATATTTAATATCATATGTCCATACTTATTATAGAATAAAAGCCTGCATTGTCCTAATTAATTGTTTGATTTATTTGCAGGCCCAATCTTTAAGGAGATGAAGAGATATGAGCCCAAAGCCCACCAAAATTCTGAATTAAATCAAAATTAATTCGCACTCACTGAATCAGGGCAAAATCAAGAGGTTGAAAACCGGTTGAGAAGAATCCTCTCAGAATCGATCGGTTGAAGCAAAGATCAAACGACCATTTCTTCAAAATCTCGGAGCCAAACTGCAAAACCAACTCCAGATAAAGTCAGAGGGAGAAACCGGGGAGACCCACCAACATGGTGTGGCCACCTGGCCACACCCTGGCCGCAGAAACACGGCCCAAGCCGCGTTTCCGCGGCAAAGTTGGGGAGTTAGGGGGAGCGTTTGCTCCCCCGACCTCCCCGGGATCCTATAGATTGGGTTTTTACCTATAAAAGGCCTGTACTTGCGCTGAAAATTGGACGACCATGCAGAGTTAGGATTTTAGACTATATTTCCATTTCTTAGTTTAGGTTTTTGTTTTTCTTGTAATTGTAATTTTCATTTATGTAAATAAGAGGAGATCAGACTTTCATCGAAGAACAAGAATGAAGCTTGAGCTGGAGTGACACCGGTGTAAGATTTATTTCTTTTCTTTGATTGTTATGAAATCGAATTGATGTTCTTTCTGTATATGTACTTCTTTTTAGTCTTCTTCTTCTTCTTCTTCTTCTTTTCTATTTTATTTTTCTTTTTGGTACAATTGTCTTCCAAGTAAGTCTAAAAGCATCGTAAGAGCTTTGCCGTTGCGAGTGCCACCGATAGCTCATGACGATGGAATAGAGTCTCTCTCTGTATTATTTCATTCTTGAAGTTGTCTTGATGATGTAATGTGGAAGAGACCAATACTCAAATCTTATGGGCTATGCGCTGAATGCCTCCACTTCAAGGTAAAATCATCGCTGAAGACCTCAAGGTAAGCTTTTGGTGAAAAGAAGGTAAGCAATTGTTTTTATTTCTTTTCTTTTATTTCTGTAAATTAAATCACCAACAATACCTCTTCTAAATCATCCTTTTCACTTCCTTGTAAATAATCATTTGTACATAGTCGCTTTCGCCATTTTTTGAGTTTTTCCACCTTCTTCATCTCTCATTTTCTTCTAACTTTAACATAATTCTTTTCCATTTTCTTAACTTAAAAACAGAGAACTCTAGTTTAGTTTTCACAAAGATTTCAATAAAGAACGTAAACACTTCTATCGCAAAACCCTCCTTGTAGATCACGACACGCATAGCCACTTGCTATCGCGGAAGAATTGAGCACTTGCACATCTTCATTCTAAGTTCTGTAATTCCGTATTTTGTGTGCATGTTTAGCCTCAATCAATAGTTCATGAAGACGTTCTCCTCCTCAAGATCTGTATCAATTCATTCTTGCTCAGCTTGATGATAGAATGCGCACGGGGACTGAGCTCGATCGTATGGTCTATGCGTTGAACGCCTCCGAATGCAAGGTAGAACATGCAAAGATTTCCAGGTAAGTCATCAATCAACCTAGGTAAGTATTTCTTCACTCTTCTTTCTTTCTTTTCTTTTATTTCTTTAGTATAGATCACCACCTCTTCCAAATCATTCTTTTTCGACTCATTTGTACATAGTCACTTTCTTTCCCCTTTTCTTTGTAAATAGTCATTCTCCATTTCTCTCCACCTTCTTCATCTCTCATATTCTTTCTAACTTTAACATAACTTTCTTTTTCATTTTCATTTCTTTAAACAAAGAAGAATCTTCGTTTTATCTTCATTAAGATTTCAATAAAGAAACGTAAACGTTTCTATCGCAAAACCCTCCTTGTGGATCACGACCCGCATAGCCACTTGCTATAGCGGTAAGAATTGAGCACTTGCACATCTTTATTTCTAAATCTAAAATTCTGTATTTTTTGTGCAGGTTTTACCTCAATCAAAAGCAAACACTAGATTTTCAATAAAATTTCTTTTGTGTAATATTCAATCCCAATGACCCTTTATATAGATTTTAGAAAAACATTTTTAGCATAGTTTTGCCAGGTCTAAATGCTAGAAATTGACCCTAGAAATTAAACTCTTCCCGTTTTAAAAAATATGTTTAAAAATAGATTTAAAAAACTGGCCGTTACTGCCAATCTGGTAGTCTATTGGTCGACCGGCCATTCAAAAAAGTTTGACTGTCGGCTCTCAGTCGACTGGTCGATCGACCGTGTTTAACCGAGACCAAACTAATTACAGTCGGTCGACTGCCCAGTCGACCACAATAAGGGACCGGTCGACCGGTCGACTACCAAACTAATTACAGTCGGTCGACTGCCCAGTCGACCACAATAAGGGACCGGTCGACCGGTCAGTCGACCGGAAATATGCACAACATGCACACCCCAATTGCCTGAGGTTTGGTTGACCGTGCGGTCAACCGTTCTATCCTATAATAGGCACGGTCGACCAACCTAGGCCAAAAAACTAGGTCAAGGTATTTTTGAGGATAAAGAAAATTTTTAAATAATTTTTCTTGAATTTTAGAAGAGGGAAGACATGAATAGTCATGAGATACAAGCTCTAAACTGAGATAAAATTTTTTAAGAAAATGTGGAACAAGTATCAAAACATGTCAAAAATCATACTTTTAAAAATGTACACTTTTGTGTGTGTATATATTTGAGGCTCAAATCTGTATTCTACTCTTTAACAAACTAGTTTCTTACAAAGTTCTAATCGACTACAAGAATCTTCAAGCGGGCTTCTCTATTAGTGACATTTGAGTGACGCAAAGTGCTTTGATCTATGATCATGTACTTGAGTATCCTTGAGCCATCAACACCTTCTTTTAGAGGAAGAAACCTGTTAGATCTTTTTGAATCCTGAAATATACCAAATAAGTTCATATGCTTTATTGTCATTAAAACACAAAATCGTAGATTGTAACCTTTGGGCCAATACTAGAGCCACAGCTGGTCTGCCTGCTCTGCAAAGTAAACTTGGTCCTCAGTAAAAGGATCCACGTCAGTCCAAGCTCCGAGATCTGCACATGAAGGTCCAGGGGAGTCATAAAGCTACCCAACGAGCGGTGATGTGAATGCTAATTAGTCTTTAAAACTGCATACTTCATGCCACATCTTCACATTTATTTCATATTAAATTCTGCTAATAATACCTCTCTTGCATGTTTCTAGGTGGTGTGCAATGAGGAAGAAGACCCTAAATCACAATTTAATGGGTGATTAAAGTCCTATAAAATAGCCATTGACTTTGGAGAGCTGATTCGTCAAAACTAGGGTCTCAAAACCAGAAATCGGACTTGCAACTGACAGGGGACAGATGGGACAGCGCGAGGCACGCGCGGCTCTACAAGGGCCACAAAAACACGGCCATAATCGGGTTTCTATGGCAGTACGGGTGCTGCCGTGCCCGTACTTTGGGCCAGGGTTTGTCCCCTGGCCCCTCTTTCCCTTGGTGCCTATAAATATCCCTTGGGGTTTTCAGAAAGGAGATATACAGAGAGTAGTATAGTTTTTCTTCTCCATGTTGTAGTTTAGGGTTGTTTAGTTTAGGTTAGTTCTTTTTCTTCTTGTATTTTTCACTTCTTGTAGATCTTGTAATAGGAGAGAGAGTGGTATATGGTTGGAAAGAAAGAGTTCTTATAATAGAAGGTGGCAATCTATGAAAGGCTCTCTCTTTACCTCTCTTTATTTTTTCTCTCTAACTCCTTTTATTGTTTAGCTAATTTTCTCTCATGGCAACTAACTACTAACCACTAACTTGCTAACTTCTTATTTGATAATCCACATGAATCTAATAGCCTCTACTTGGCCTTGCTCTTTGATTGGTCACTAATGTTGCACATTTATTATCATATTTCTATACTTATTATAGAATAAACTTTGCATTGTCCTAATTAAATGTTTAATTTATTTACAGGCCCATTTCTAAAGGAGAGTGAAGAGAAATGAGCCCAAAAGCCCACCAAATTCTGAATTAAATCAGAATTAATTCGAACTCAGTGAATCAGGGCAAAATCAAGAGGTTGAAAACCGTCGAGAAGAATCCTCCCAGAATCGTTTGGTTGAAGCAAAGATCAAAGGCCATTTCGTCAAAATCCCGGACCTAAACGAGAAATCCAACTGAAGATAAAGCCAGAACGAGAAGCCGGGAAGCTCCACCAACAGGGTGTGGCCACCTGGCCATACCCTGGCCGCGAAAATGCGGCCAAAGCCACGTTTTCGCGGCTTGGTTAGAGAGTTAGGGGGAGCGTTTGCTCCCCCTATCTTCATAGGATCCTGTAGATTGGGTTTTTGCCTATAAAAGGGCAGTATTTATACTGAAAAGGGGACGACCATGCAGAGATAGGATTTAGTCTAGTTTTCACTCTTTGTAGTTTAGGTTTTTGTTTTCTTTTTCTATAATTGTAATTTGTATGTAAGCTTAGGTTAGATTGAGATTCATGTAAGTAAGAGAGAGAGGCCTATGTTGAGAGTGACACCGATGTACCCTCTTCCTTTCTTCCATTGTTTCTGCAAGCAATAAAAGGTAAATCTTTTTTATGTTCGTCTCTTTACTTTTGTTTTCTTTTTCCTTTTCCTCTTTCTACTTCACCTCTTTCGGTTTTGATGAGAATGCAAGTAAATCCAGATGCATAAGTATAACACTATTTTTGTGAGTGCCAACGATACTTCATGAAGATGTTCTCCTCCTCAAGATCCGTATCACTTCATTCTTGCTTGGTTTGATGATATAATGTGAACGGGGACAGAGCTCGATCCTATGACTTATGCGTTGAATGCCTCCGAAATAAGGTAGAACAGGCAAGGGTTCCAGGTAAATCATCAACCAAACTAGGTGAGTAATTCCTTAATCTTCTTTCTTTTCTTTTATTTTTAGTTTAGATCACCAACACGATTTCTTTCACCACATCTTCCAAATCTTTCTTTTTCAATTCATTTGTACATAGTCGTTTTCTGATTTTCTCCACCTTCTCCATCTATCGCTTTCTTTTTAACTTTAACATAACTCCTTTTTTTTATTTTCATTTCTTAAAACAAAGAAGAACCTTCGTTTTTCTTCATAAAGATTTCAATAAAAAAACCTTGAACGCTTCTATCGCTAACCCTCCTTGTGGATCACTACTCGCATAGCCACTTGCTATCGCGGTAGAATTGAGCACTTGCACATCTCTATTTCTAAATCTAAAATTCTGTATTTTTTGTGCAGGTACAAGCTTCAATCAAATTTTGGTGCCGTTGCCGGGGAGGATAATGGTTTTTATTGAAATCTGGTTTTATTGAATTTTTAGAACTAAAACGAATTTTTCTTCTCTGTTGCAAGTTATAGGGCAAGAAAAGCAGGAAAGAAAGATTGCAGTGACATATAAGTGGTCTTGGGCCTCTGTTCCAGAAAATAGAGACCAAGTACCCTCTGAATTGTCGCGTTTGCTCGGCTTTAGCCGCATTTCCGCGGCAAGGAAGAGTTCACTACTGACTGGTTTTTTTTGCAGGGCTGCTTGCTTTGCAAAATTCTAGTTTTCTGCAACTTTATTTCTTATATGCCATCACCAAAAGCCTGCTAATAAATCAACAGTAAAACGTTTGTTGAAAAAGTTAAAAAATTGATTAGACGTTTGCATTTTAGGCACATGTCTTTTCAATTCATTTTCTTTACTGTTAAAGAGTGCTGGAGCAAGGTACGTTCGCATTGCATTTAGAATAGGACTCATCTCTTGGTTGATTTACATCGCTTTGAGCGAATCTTATTTGCATATCTTGTACACTTGCACAAACTGATCTTAAGGGCACCACCCAATAATAAGGTAAGGTGGGGATTTAATCACCCTTCCTTGGCCCAAAAATCAGATTCCAAGCACTCACTAACCCGAGCCTAACTAAAAATGAGTAGACGTTGGCCCTAGGGACATCTCGAACTCAATTAGGATATTATCCTAAGGGAGAAAGGTGTTGGAATTTGACTCTTGCCAAATCAGTGTCTAGGAAAGGGATTAAGGGCCGAAAGCCCGAAGGTTGGTGGTTATTTAATTAAGGAACGTCTTTGACGGAAAACCTCCCACCAATCTTGCCCTGACCTGGTTGATTAGCTTGTGGTCAAAATCTGCATTGTACCTCCCGTGGACAGTCTAACCAGTTAGGAGTCGTCTAGGTCATAGGTCTACCCTAACTTAGTTTAGAATTTTTTCTTTTTATTTGTTTGCTTATTTGTTTGTTTTTCTTTATTTGTATTCTATTGTGTGATTGGCTTATAATGACAATTTTTTAAATTTTAATAGTAATCCATATTACACACCGACCTCATTTTCGGATATTACCAACCCGGCATATCATAACTTTAACCAACCTAGTGTGCCGGATTGGTCTTATCCGAATCAATATAACCCATGTCCCCAATCTTATGAACAAAATTTCCATAATAATTCCAACTCTTCATAGAGTCAGTGCGGATTCACCTCCCCCGAGTCTAATTTTCAACCAACTTGTCCTCCTTATCCACCTAATCCACAATACTTCCAAGATTCATACTCAATTCCACCAGTCCAAAATAGAAAACCATCAATTTTGGAACTGAGTATGCGTGAGTCCAAACAAAAATCACAAAATCTGATGGACTCACAATTTCACTACCAATTCCAAGACAGCACTTCATCTTTTCATCAAAACAATGAACCTATCAATTATGAAGAGATGCTTGAAGCCATGACCCAAGCTCAAAACGCTCGTAATCGTGACATAGATATGATGGTCCAAACTCTACGTTCGTACCGTTTGACCAGTTCTGATGTCGCTAACCATTTTGTTAGAGACGAAGAGTCATGTTGTCTTGGAAAACAAGGTTCCATTTCAGAACAATCATTTGAACTTGCCCAAACTATAAATTTTGAAAGTGACATTGACAGTTTGGCAAGTTATCCCTTTCCTGAAATTGAACTTGAAAATGAATATGATCATGAACCTAAACTTAGTGATTCAATTCTACTTCCTGATTCAATAATGACTCCGGTGTCTTCACCTGATTTCAATCTCTTTCCCGAGTCAACATTGGATCCTGTGCCAATTCATCATGAAATTGAATCATCCATTTTTGATGATCATATTGAACTTGACCAATTTTACACTTTTGAAGGTCCTATTGACAAATTGGCAAGTTCTCATTTTTATGACATTGAACTCAATGAGATATGTGACCTAGATTCTCAAATCTGTGATCCAGTTCAAATTTCTGAATCAATATTGACTCCTGTTTTGTTACCCGACTTTAGTAATATTTTAGAGTCAGTTTTGATTCCCATACCTATCATTCTTGAACTTGAATCACCAATATTAAGTCATATTCCATTGCTGGAAAATAAATGTGGACTTGAGTTTCAACTTCTTGACTTGGACCCGCTTCTTGAACCAATCTCGACTCCTGAACCTTTACTTGACTTAAGCCACCTTCCTGAGTCGGTATTAGTTCCTGTACTTCCTGAGTCCAAGTCAATTATTCTATCTTTTGACACTCCATTTTGGGACAAGGCGGTTGAAAAATTTGACTTCGAAATTAATTATGGAATTTGGAAATTAGATGGGGTTAAATTTTTAATAAAAATCCTTCATGGATACATCATTTTAATGGGTTATATTAGAGAAATTTCTGATGGGTTCCTCCGAACTCCACGAAAAGTTGATTGGGCCGCATTTCGTGGACCAATCAGACCACCACCGGAACCACCACCTTAAGGTAACATTTTCCTTCCCTTTCTTCTTTTTCATGCATCTATGCATTAATTCATACATTGAGGACAATGCATGAGATAGGTGTGGGGGAGGGTCTAACATAACTTAGGTTTTTCTTTTTATTAAAAAAATTCTTTACTTTTAAAAACTTTTTGAAAATAGAAACAATATTTTGACATATTTTTTGTAAGAAATTAAGTCAATTTTATGGAATAGGAAAATCAAAATTAGGATTTCTTATACTTGGTCAAAATAAGATTATTTGTTTGATTTTTAGGGTTAGAAAGATAATTTGTCAAAGTAATTTAGTCTTGATCTTTACCTTAATGAAATATATCATACTTCATACACTTACATACTTAGGGTTCAAAAACAAAGATTCTTATGCCTTATATAAAAAAAAAAGAAAAAAAAAGAAAAAAATATCTATGAAAGATGAATGAATCTAATTATTTATTAGCTAGGTAGTTTGGCCTAAGCAAGCCTTAGTATTTATGCGAAAGATGATTAGATAAGTTTGAAAAAATATATATATAAAAATCCTCTGATTAAGCTGGGTATTTGTGTCTATTAAACCATAAGTATTCACGCCTAAAAGGGGTTCATATAATAAAATTCTTAGTTTTGTGGCCTTATTTGCTCGAGTCCTTAAGTCCTTAGGGTGTTTTCTCGCCCGGTGCTCTAAGACCGTTTGGTTTGGGAGTCATCGATTAAAGCCTCGTTACATGGGCAGATTAGAAAGCCTAATAGAACTAAGGAATAATACCACAAAAAATATATATATATAAAATAAATAAGGCATAAGAGTTAGAGATAATGAACCCTTAGTCAAAATTTTCACGATCACAAGGTGCATATGACTTAGGGTAAGTAATAGACTAGATGAGAAGTACAATTTAACTCCTTACCTTGATTGATAACAAATTTTTGAATAAAGACTAAGTTTAGGAATGAAAAATTCAGCTTTCCTATAACTTATAGATTACTTAAATCTTACAATTATATTTCAAATATTTTTCTCTTTCAAAATGCTTTTCGAAAATACTAATGTAGGCTGTCTAAAAATCATTAAAGACAAGTCGTCAAAAGCAGAGTCCCAACTCCAGACGCAGGGCTAATCTCAGCCAGCACTGCAGCACCAAGGCGCGTGGGTCGAAACCTGCGTCTCAGCCAACACTGCAGCACCAAGGCGCGTGGGTCGAAACCCGCGTCTCAGCAAGCACTACAGCACCAAGGCGCGTGGGTCGACACCCGCGTCTCAGTTGTAACCGTCCTGGTTATAGGGTCAATCACGGCCCACATAACGGGAAAAGTTAACCCCCATTATGGAGTATTTTAGGAGGCACGTTCGCTCCTGAAAGCTCTATAAATAGCCCCATTGCTATGGAGAAGGGGTGGGATTTTTTAGAGAGATCAGAGAAGAACTTGACTTGAGAGTTTCTACAGAGAGAGTCCAACTCTTCAACTAACTTGCTGCGTACAAGTTAATCCTTGCCTACAATCTCTTTGAGATTTTGGTCGGCAGAGCTGTGTTACTCCATCCGCCAACCGAAGAGAAGATCCCCAGAAGTTCCTGAGTTCACCCGGTCAACGGAAAATAAGATTCACTTTCTACCGCCACTTGAAGAACCCAGCACTAAACAAAGGGGAGATTCAAGACTCAACATCTTCCCTCCCTTGTAGTCAGAGCATTAGTCCGTTGTAAACTTTCAACTGATTTAAGGAAACTTTACGCGAACCATTCTCCGTACCAAACAAGAGATGGCGACTCCGCTGGGGACTACTTTCGTTACTGACGAACAAGTGGTGGTGCAAGGTGACGTCCTCTATAAGGGGAAAATGGTCGAATCACTCGTCGTAGAATTCGACTAGGCAAAGTATGAAGAGTTCCTCTCTTCCGGCTCTAAGAGCCCAAAGGCCCGCGCCTACCGCAGGGTCTCTACGGGGACTTACCCCGAAATCCGCTCTGAGCCTCTCTCAGAGGCAGCTGCTGTGAGGGATGTTCACGCCATGCGTGACTCCCGCGCCAACGTCTCTCAGGAGACCCGCGTGGTCAAGTTCTCTGGTGTCCAGCCAATCCATCCTCTTCCTTAGCACAGGCCGTCGTTGGTTTCTCTCAACCCCCACGACGTAACCGGAATGCTGAGCGCCGACAGAGAAGGCGTGCGCGTCAACTGCAAGTTGGGACAACTGATTGTCCAACTGAGGCAGGACGCAAAGTTCAAACCGGCGTCCCTGATGCACCACATCCGGCACGTAAAATCCGCGTTTGGCAGCCCAAACGCGAGGTTCATCGAGTTGGCTCATCTGAAGTCCCATTCCCTAGACGCCAAGGCGAAACTCACACGCCTTGTCGAGTACAAGAGGCACACGTCTCTAGGCGTGGGGCCCAGCAGCCTTGCATCTCTCAAGTGTCTCTGCCCCGACGTAATAATCAGCAACGCGATAGTCGCGTCTCTTCTCAGCAAAGACGCCAGACACGCGTCCTGAGGCCACGAGCGAGAACCGCGTCTCTAAACCCCGCATCCTAGCTGTACAGAGCAAGGATGCCTCCTGCCCTCGGCATTACGAGGCTAATATCTTTGATCCTCCTTCCACGGATCTGAGGGATTATTTGACGAAGAAAAGAAGTGCTAATCGAATCACTTCGTCATGTTGCTGCGAACGGCTTATCACGATGCTCTCTGAGTGTCGTTGCAGTTCAGGTGCAAACCAGCAGTCTCTATTTAGACAGCTGACCCTGATTCCACGATCAGCTAAAAGGAGTCGTTCCCACAGGAGGAGGGTCTTCTCTGACATTGAATATCCCGAGTTCACTGCAAACATGGCGAGCAGGAGCAGGGAAAACAACCTGCAATCAGTTCCGATGATGAGTCTGACACAGAACCGAAAGGAGTGTACCGATACACTCGCACCCGGACCGGGACAATTCCCCCGATTGACTACAATGCTCTAATCCGGGGCATTGAGGTGAATGACTCGCATTCCGTTATTACAGAGTCACAGGCTTCAAACTCTTCTATAGAGAAAGAGGCCTTTATATACATGACTAGCACTCCTGAGGAGACCGCCAGGCGCTTGGAGCAGCAAGCCCAGGTCCAGAAGGAACAATTCGAGATGATTCGCGCTCAGCAAGAATCTATTGACTCCCTTAAGCAGATGCTCGCACAGTTGCTTGAAGACAAGAGGAAGTCAACTAACAAAGTCTCCTCTAAGAAGTCTAAAGGCAAAAGAAAAGAGGGGGAAAGCTCATCTTCTGTATACGTAGAGGAGGAAGAGCAACTTACTTCTGGTTCGTCTAAATCCTCGTCGCAGGAAAAGGACGACCGAGACCAGGGAAAGGTTCATTCTAAAAGAATGAATTAGTTGGAGCAACGTCTCGAGGCCCTTACCAACCGAAAAGGCCTCCAAGAAGCAGGAGTGGTTCGGCCATATCCGGCCGAGTGGGACCTAGTTCCATACCCGCCCAAGTTCAAGGCCCCAACCCTCCAAGCATTTGATGGGAAAGGTTCACCGAACCAACATATCTACTACTTTAAATCCCAAACAGAGAATGTGGTAGTTAATGACGCCATTCTAGCACACTTGTTCATCGGCACCCTAAAAGGGCTTGCCTTTGAATGGTTCATGAAGCTCCCAGAGGGTTCCATCAAGAATTGGGGCGACTTGGAGAAGCTCTTCTTAACGCGCTTCTTTGAAGATGACTCGGAAGTCAACATGCCTACCCTTTTAGCCACCAAGCAGCGAAAGGGAGAGTCCGTTAAGTCTTTCGTAGAAAGATTTCAGAATGTAGCACTCCGATGTCCAAGCGGTATGACCCAGGTCACCCTGGTGGAAACATGCCGCCATAATCTACAAACCTCACTCCTCACCAAATAGGAGAAGCAAGGTACAGTCACTCCAAGATAGGTTCTATCCTATTAGAACCTCTCTTCCTTCTTGCATCCAGCTCACTATTGAAAGTGTTGACCCATTTGAACTCAAGCCACAATACATCAACACTCTTCCCAAATTTCATGGACTTGAATCTGAGGATGCATACTTCTTCATAAGGGAATTTGAAGAAGTATGTCTCATGATGAATATACCTAAGTTAGGAAACGATGCTATCAAACTTAGGTTTATCCCCTTTGCTTTGAAGGATTTAGCAAAGAAATGGCTCTACAGTCTAGAGGCCGGTTCTATATCTTCTTGGGATAATTTTGTTAAGGCATTCTTAAAGAAATTTTATCCTGTTCACAAGACTGCATTGATTAGGAAGAATATCCTACAGTTTAAGCAGACAGCCAATGAGCCCTTTGGAAATACTTCGAACGTTTCAAGGACCTCCTTGCCCAATGCCCTCACCATGGGATAGAGAAATGGCGATTATGCCAAGTTCTATATGATGGATTAGAATATCAAACTAAAACGTTGTTAGAATCCATGTGCCAAGGAGGATTTCTGAAAAAGGACAAAACTGATGGATGGCAATTGTATGAGGAATTAGCTGAAAATGCCATCCAATGGGAACCTACTCCTGAAAAATCTAGGACTAATGACCCTACTTCTTCAAAAGGAGGTATCCATTCCATTGAGGCCAACATAGCAACCGATACTAAGTTAGCTGCTGTTATGCGTAGACTAGAGGCTCTTGAAACTAAAGAGCCAGTCTCTGTGAACCAAGTCAGCCCAACATCTTCGGCGGGCTGTACTTATTGTCAAGATATGAACCATGTGTTCGAGGAATGTCCTGTCTTCATCGCGCATCAAAGCTTGCCCGAACATATGAGTGCGGCCTTCACAAGGCCTGCCAACAATCCTTATTCACCCACCTACAATCCCGTTGGAGAAATCATCCCAATTTTTCGTGGGGCCCAAGCAACAATGATCAAACTAGGCCCAAATTCTCCAACAATTTCCAAAATCCGCCCTATCAACAAAATTTTCCTAGTCAAAATCCTCCACCATCTTTCCAAAATTCACAAATGGAGACAAGACTTTCAAATTTGGAAAGAAAGATGGACACTCTAGTTAAAAGCCACGACACGCTGGCTCAAGTTTTAACTAGGATAGAGATCCAATTGAACCAACAAGAGAGACAGAGGGGTACCCTACCGAGTCAACCATTGCCAAACCCTAGGAATCCTAGGCCAGCCAATGAGGTTCAAGACCCAAATCAGTGTCATATGGTTCATACACTCAGATCGGGGAAACAAGTTGATAATCAAGTATCCATGCCATCGGATCCATCTCAGCCATCCATTCCACCTAGCTCCACTTCCATTCCATCTAGCTCCACTCCTGCTCCATCCAGCCCCAATGAAACTGAAGCTGAAAAGTCAGCAGGTCAGATGCACCAGCCTATAGCTCCATTTCCAAATAGGCTTAGAAGCAACAACAATGCACATATGGAGAAATTATTAGAGGTGTTCAATCAAGTTAGGCTCAACATTCCACTTCTTAATGCAATCCAACATGTCCCTAGTTATGCCAAATTCCTTAAGGACATGTGCACCAAGAAAAGAAAGACTAATGTACCTAAGAAGGTTTTTCTAGCCACTAACATTAGTGAGCTATTGTCCAATCAGATCCCTATCAAGTGTAAGGACCCAGGTTGCCCCACCATCTCTTGCACCATAGGTCGAGCTGAAATCAATCGAGCACTCCTCGATTTAGGAGCCAGCATCAATTTGCTCCCTTTCTTCGTGTATCAACAACTTGGATTAGGTGAACTCAACCCTACCCAAGTTACTATTCAGTTGGCTGACCGCTCTATCAAAGTTCCTAAGGGAGAAATCAATGACGTTCTCATACGGGTAGGAGAATTCATTTACCCAGTAGATTTCATTGTCTTAGAGACACAACCTGTGTCTAATCCTAGGTCCCAAACTCCCGTTATCTTAGGAAGACCGTTCCTAGCAACCGCTAATGCAATTATAAATTGTAGAAACGGTTCCATGAGACTGACTTTTGGGGATATGACCAAGGAAGTCAATGTTTTCAACCTAGGTAAGCATCCTTACGATGTGACCGACCAACCCTTTGAGGTTAACTCCATTGAGAACATGACAAGTGAGCATAATGATGAGATCATATTTGAGTCAGAGGAAGAGGAAGAGTTAGAAACAAGTGATATCAGTCTTGATGAGATCGAATGGGAATCTAATCTGAGTTCTATAGAGATGGGAGATTCTAGCTTAACTCCACCCATCGAGCCAACTCCTTCTTTGGAGTTAAAAGCCTTGCCTAAACATCTTAAGTACGCCTACCTCGGTGAACAAGAGACGTTACGGTCATAGTTGCATCTAATTTGACTAATAGGCAAGAGGAAGACCTACTGGCAACCCTTAGGAGATATAGGGAAGCCATTGGTTGGGCTATGGCAGATATCAAGGGACTGAGCCCTCCGATAGTCCAGCATCGTATCCATCTAGAGGAAGGGGTTAGACCAAAGAGGGATCCACATCGTAGGCTAAACCCACTCATGCAAGAGGCTGTACACGCCGAAATAGTGAAACTGTTAGATAATGGGATCATTTATCCCATTTCCGATAGCGAATTGGTTAGCCCAATGCATGTGGTCCCTAAGAAGTCTAGCTTTACTGTGGTAGAGAACGACAAGCATGAGTTAGTGCAAACACGATTGCCTACCAAGGTGAGAGTATGCATAGACTACCGCAAGTTGAACGCAGCCACTAGGAAAGATCATTTTCCCCTCCCTTTCATTGACCAAATGTTGGAAAGATTAGCAGGTCATGAGTATTACTGCTTTTTGGACGGTTATTCAGGGTATAACCAAATTCCTATAGCGCCAGAGGATCAAGAGAAGACAACGTTCACGTGTCCATTTGGGACATTTGCCTACCGTCGAATGCCTTTCGGCCTATGCAATGCCCCCGCCACATTCCAACGTTGTATGTTAAGCTTGTTTTCTGATATGGTCGAGCGTTTCTTAGAAATTTTCATGGACGACTTCTCCGTCTATGGAAATTCATTTGACCAGTGTCTCCATCACTTGGAGCTAGTGCTGAGTAGGTGCACCAAAAAGAACTTGACCCTAAATTGGGAAAAGTGTCACTTCATGGTGCAACATGGGATTGTCCTAGGTCACGAGATATCTAGGGAAGGGATTAAGGTAGACAAGGCCAAGGTGGAGATCATAGCGAAACTTCCACTTCCGCGATGCGTGAAGGACATTCGGTCTTTCTTAGGACACGCCGGATTTTATCGTAGGTTCATTAAGGACTTTAGCAAAATTGCTAGACCCCTTACAAACCTTCTAGCTAAAGACGTGTCCTTCATCTTTGATGATAGGTGCCATAGTGCATGGGAGAAATTGAAAATGGAACTTATCTCTGCTCCTATCATCTCACCTCCGGACTGGTCCAAGCCTTTTGAGATCATGTGCGATGCCTCAGATTTTGCGATAGGTGCTGTCTTAGGACAGCGTAAGGACAGCAAGCAGCATGTGATCTATTATTCGAGTAGGACGCTCAATGACGCCCAAATGAACTATACTACAACCGAGAAGGAATTCTTGGCAGTAGTGTTCGCTTTGGAGAAATTCCGCCCATACCTACTTGGGACCAAGACCACGATTTTCACTGACCATTCTGCTCTTCGATACCTTATGCTTAAAAAAGATGCGAAGGCCCGACTCATTCGTTGGATCCTTCTCCTTCAAGAATTCGATCTCGAAATTCGAGATAAAAAAGGTGTCAAAAATGTCGTAGCTGACCATCTCTCTCGTGTGCCAAACGCACCTTCTGACGAGCTGCCCATCAATGACAATTTTCCCGATGAGCAACTTCTAGCCATCTCTAAGGAGCCATAGTTTGCTGACATAGTAAATTACTTAGTCACAAACCAAACACCACCTAGTTGGTCTAAACAGGATAGATACCGATTCTTGTCTCAAGTTCGGTATTACATGTGGGAAGATCCTTATCTTTTCAAATATTGTAGCGACCAAATCATTAGGAGATGTGTCCCCGACGAGGAGACTAGAAGCGTGCTAGCTTTTTGTCATGAGTTCGCTTGCGGTGGACATTTTGGTCCCAGCAAAACTGCCGAGAAAATTCTGCAAAGTGGCTTTTATTGGCCAACTGTGTTTAGAGACGCATTTGAGTATTGCAAAACTTGCACAAGATGTCAAATGATAGGAAGAATTTCCAAACGAAATATGATGCCCCTAAATCCCATTCTAGAAATAGAACTTTTCGACGTATGGGGCATTGATTTTATGGGACCCTTCCCTAATTCGTTTGGACACCAGTACATCTTGTTGGCCGTAGACTACGTGTCAAAGTGGGTAGAAGCTGTCCCTTGCAAGACAAATGACAACAAAGTTGTTGTCAAATTCTTAAAAGATAATATCATCTCACGCTTTGGAATCCCTCGAGCCATCATTAGCGACAATGGCACACATTTTTGCAATAGAACTTTTGAAGCTCTTATGCGAAAATATGCCATTACTCACAAGTTGTCTACGCCCTACCATCCTCAAACTAGCGGGCAGGTAGAAGTTTCTAACAGGCAAGTCAAGCTCATTTTGGAGAAGACTGTGAATCAGAATAGGAAGGACTGGTCCACCAAACTGGTGGATGCCCTATGGGCATATAGGACTGCCTTTAAGACGATTCTAGGAATGTCTCCCTACAGACTGGTCTTTGGAAAGGCTTGCCACCTTCCTGTCGAGCTAGAGCACCGGGCCCTTTGGGCAATTAAGCAGCTAAATTTTGATTTAGATAAGGCCGGTGAGTTTCGGAAATTACAAATTTCTGAACTAGAGGAGTTGAGGAATGATGCATATGAGAATGCAAAGATTGCGAAGGATAGAGTTAAGGTTTTTCACGATAAATTCATCACGAGAAAAACTTTTGTCCAAGGACAAAAAGTTTTACTCTACAACTCTAGACTTCATCTCTTTCCCGGCAAGTTGAAGTCAAGATGGACAGGACCATTCATTGTTAAGACGGTGTTTCCACACGGAGCCATAGAGATCTACGATCCCAAAAATGGCAATGCATTCAAGGTAAATGGTCAACGTCTTAAAATCTTTTTGGAGTCTGTGCCGGAAGCTAATGCGGCGATGGGTCTTTTTGACCTACTGTATCGGTGATTATATCTTTCTGCCAGTTCATGCATCCATACATTTCATTCATACATTAGGGACAATGCATGAAACAAGTGTGGGGGAAGGGTTTGTAATATATATATATATATATATATATATATATATATATATATATATATATATATATATATATATAAATTTTTATAAAAAGGATAATACTTTGACTTATTTTTGAAAGAAATCTAAGTTAGTTTTAAGGATTAGGAAAATCATGATTAGGATTTCTAAAAACTTGGTCAAAATAAATAAATTGTTTAAATTTTAGGTATAGGAAGAGAAATTGAATAATTAGTTAGTCTTAATTTTTACCTTAATGAAATGTGCATTCCTAGTACATATCTAGGATTCTAAGACAAAGACCTTGTGCCTCATAAAAAAAAAATTAAAAAAAAATAAATAAATAAATATCACCAATTAAGCTGGATACATGTGCCTCAAGAAGCATAAGTATTCACGCCTAAAGGTGAGTTCTAAATAAAAAGTCCTTAGTTTTGTGGCCTAGTTCATTCGAATTTGAGTCCGCGGGGTGTTTTCTCACCTGGTGCCCTAAAGCCGACCGGTTTGGGAGCCACCGACTTTAAGTTCGCTACATGGGTGGATTAGAAAGCCTAAGAAAACTGAGAAATATTATACATGTATTAACACATCTATTAGTCAATTAGTTAGGTATGAGGGCCTCAAGAAGCCTTGATACTTATACGAAAGAAAATTAGATGAGTTATACATGCCAAAAAAAAAAAAAAAGAAAAAAAAATTATATTAACACATCTAATAGTCAATTAGTTAGGTATGAGGGCCTCAAGAAGCCTTGATACTTACACGAAAGAAAATTAGATGATGTTATAAAAATAATAAAGAGGCATGAGAGTCCAAGTTAAGGAATTGCTAGTAAAAATACATAAGGATGCATATGATTTTTGGTAACGAAAAAGACTATATTAGAAATTCAATTTTAATCCTTACCTAAAATGAATAACAATTGACTTTATAAAGCCTAGGTTTAAAGAATGAATAAAAATGAGGATCCTAAAACTTATAGACTACTTAGTCTCTTCAATAATAATTCAAATATTTTCCTTTTTATGGATTTTGTGGGTGCAATCCGCTGAAAACCCTCACGAGACTACACTCGTCCTCTAGGGTAACCTAGGGGTTTAACGGCTTGTTGCACACGCTAAGTGCAACCGTGATTCCTACGAAAGTGAGTTAGTTAGATTAGATTTTCTCTTTCTTTTTGATTTTTACTCGAGGACGAGCAAAAAGATAAGTGTGGGGGTGTGATAGGTAGTGAAAAATGCATAATTGTCATCATATTTACCATCACATTTGCACATTTATTCATATTATAATGCACATTTATTAATATTTTGTTATTTAATGTGTGCAGGCCTCGAATTATTATTTTAATAATAAATAAAGCTTAAAGAGCCCAAAAGCCCAGATCCAAGCCCATGTTTGAAGCCCAGGTGCAAAAGCGCAATTACAAGAAGTCAAAATGCAAATACAAGGGCTAAAAGTTGCAAATATCAAAGATAAGGGAAGGATAGACTTCTATCCAACCCTAAACACTTGCAGGATGAGGAGAAAAGCCCAAGATAAGAAGGAAATTCGTGGATAGAAGATTTGGGATATTTGAGATCAAGGTAACTTGATTTCTAAGTTATCTCGAAATCCCAATATGAAGAGCCAGGATTGCAGTTCCAGAAGCAGGCGCCCAAATGAATGGACCAGGAGAGGCCACGCGCCAAAGCGCGTGGCCAGACGTCACCAAACTGCCGCAGAAACGCGGCAAAAGCCGCAATTCTGCGGCAGTGTAGATGAGACAGGGCAACAGCTTTTTGGCGCGATCTTATCCGTGACTCCACCGCCTTCTGCACCTATAAATATCCCTGCAGGCACAGCAGAGAGGGCATCCAGAGACGTATTAGGGTTTTCTTTTAGCTATTTTTTCTAAATTTCTGCACGATTGTATTTTTCATTCATGTACGTGGTGGAGAAGGAGAAGATTTTGTAACTGGAGATTCATCTGAAGTAAAGGTCACTCTTTTGTTCTCATTTAATTTCTGCAATTTTATTTTATTTTGCGATCTCTCTGATTGTTGTTTTAATCTGTGATCTCTTCTGGTTTCTTTTTCTTTATTTCCTTGCACTCTTTCTCATTAAATAAAAAAAAATATAAATAATTTGAAAAGAAAAAAAATAATGAAGAACTAATTCTCTCTAGTGGTTTGCTGAGATTCTTGAAGCAACCCTAGAGCAGTTAAGCCTAGATCTGATTAATGAACATCTATAGAAACCCTAGGTTTAAAAACAACTTTTTTAGAAGATTAAACAAATACCTAGAATTCCTAATATAGGTTGCATATTAAAAAGACTTCTCATGACTTCAAACTTAAGAACTAGGACAGCATAAATTTGAGATTCGTCTTTTATTAGGCTGTACCTAGATGTTAGGATGAACCATAGTTTGGCTTTTAAATAATGTAACTTAGCTAGAATCCAGTATTGATTTTTCTTGCTTGAATTATTTGTAATGACCTAAGGTGAATCACCTACATCTTAAGATGAAGATCTAGCTCCTTAACTTGCAATAGGGTTGTGGTAGAAGATCAGCAAAACCACGTCTTAATATCATCTTTTTATCTCAGATCTAATCTCTATTTTCTTACTTGAAGCATACAGAGGAATCGAGTTGAAAAGCTTTCATCGCATCCTTCCCTGAGGATCACGACCCGCTTGAGCCCTTGCTACAGCGGATTCGCATTGAGACTAAGAAATCTGAACTTTCTTTTTATTATCTCAATCAGTGAACAGGCTGAAGAAATTGTCGCTCGGGTAGGGCAGAAGAAAACAAACCCCGACCGGAGAGGACAACAAGGCGTGCGCCCGACACATCCCTCCAAACAAAAAGGAAGGATAACTTGGCAGCAGAGACCAAATCCCCTGTCAAATCTCAACGGTCAAAGGAAGTGGCTCTTCAAGTCAAGCACGCGCCAGCAAGCAGTATTCCTTCAAGGATGAACATGTCGACTCGCTCTTCAAACTACTCAACAAGAGCAACCGACTGAAGCTTCCTGAAGGTAGGCGCCCTGAAGAAGTCGGTAAAACCGATAATCCTAGCTACTGCATGTATCACAGGATGTTGGGACACCCCACCAAGAGCTGTTATGTCTTCAAGGACATCCTTCAGGCTCTGATTGACGCGGAGGTATTAAAACTCCGTCCGAGCAGAAGAAGGTGGCGGCCAATATGACGTCATTCCTCCAGTTTGGAAGGCAACCTCCAACACCCTCTGGAGTAGTCCCTGTCCCAAGAGGAGAGCTGAGAATGGTCAACACAGACCCTCACCAACAGCAAGAGAAGGGCCTGGTACCCGTTTCCACACCTCGGGGAGAAGTCATGTGGGTTCTGATTAAGACGGGAAAGGTTTAGAAACAACCTCAAGTGCTTTGATCACTCCACAAATGTATTCAAAATGATTAATGTACCCTTTCCTATCTCCGTTATAGCATGGGCTATACCGAGTCGATTCTCAGGGAGAGCTTGCGATGGAAGCGTTACGGTTGGTAGTGAAGAAAGAAAACGAAGATTCTTCTTTGTCTTAAAAGAATAAAAACAAATTGAAAAAAGAAGTAAAAGAATTGGTGGATATGTTCATGATGGAAAGTGAAAAGAAATCAAAGATGATATTTACTTTGGAAAGAAAACAAATGGAATGAAAACTTGTAGAAAGAATTTAAGATGAGAAAACCATGACTAGCTAACCTTACTTTCTTGCTAAAACTTACTAAACTCCGTGATGGTGAATGCATGCCTCATGTTGATTCATCGATAAAGATTTGTCTTGCGTGTTGGTCTAATTACTTTCCCACTTGGATGACGGGTGATCATTCTTGGACTTGTCTTGTAGCCTCATAGATGTCATTGGCCTACAAATTAGACTTTCAATAATGGAATCAAAAGAGCTACACTCAAGGGATGCTAAGGAAGAAGATACAACATTCATTAATGGAAGTAAAGAAGTTGTACAATAAATAGCATATTGGTGATCCATCTCCATGTTCCATCAAGGCACTTGTTCTAAAGACAAGGCTCTAAATGAGGCACACATGAATCATATGGAGAATTACAACAAGATACTAGCCAAGCAATGAAAGTAACCCATCGGAGAAGAGAAGGCCATACAACTTGCAAGATTAAGATAGCAATCACCCATGAGTTAGTAGTTAGCAAGGTAAGTTGTTAGCTAGCCATGAGAAGAAAGAATTAGCTACTAGCCATTACAAAAGAAAAGCAAAGCATGAATTAAAAAGCAAGTAAAGTAAAACTAGAAGTAAAGAAAGCAAGTAATACTAGAAAATGCTCAAGTAGAGAGAAGAGAATGGATGAATCCTTGCTTCACAAGTTGTCACTCCTTGTGTACACAAGCTTTCTCTCTCTTACAACTCTCTTTTGCAGAATTTCTAGGGAAGAAGAAGATCTAGAGCACTACTAAAATCCTAGAGAAAAAATACAAAATTACAAAGCTTTATCCTCTAATCTCTAATCTCTCTTCCACTTTCTCACTCTTTTGCGAAAGCCCTGGTCCTGTATTTATAACCTCAGAGAGAAGGCTCCAGAAGATGAGACAGCTGGCAGAATCTGGGGCTCAACGGCCCCAGATCTGCCGCATAGGCGCGGCAAGGCGCGGCCGTTTGAAGTCTGTTGGCCAACAGCTTTCTGTTGTGAAGTTGTTACAAGTTTGTTAGCCACGTGGACCTTCTGGAATCTTGAGTTAGCGCGAAGATCTCTCCTGATTCTGGATTCAAACTTGGGCTCTTTGGGCTTTGAATTAATCTCTTTAATTATTGCTAATTAAAGAGATTTTGGGCCTTTTCTCTTTTCAGATGTGGACCTGCAAAAATAGAGAGAAGATGATCAAAAATCATATTTTATTTATAATATGCATGGTATGGAAGCGATAAAATATGCAATATGTATAACAATCACACCCCCATACCTAGCTTTTGCTCGTCCTCGAGCAAAAAGGAAGAAAAAGAAAGAAAAATCCTAACTAGTTTATTACACCACTTTCGTAGGTGACACGATTGCACTGAGCATGTGCAACAAGCCGTTAAACCTCTAGGTTACCCTAGAGGAGGAGTGTTGTCTCCTGAGGGTTTTCAGCGGATTGCACCCACAAAATCCATAAAGAAAAATAAAAGGGTTAGTGAAAATTTTTGATCCATGTTTTAAAGATTCTAACTTGAGCTTTAGGATTCAGGTTACCCTAAACTTGTCATTCCTCTTATAAATATCTATTTAGAGTTTTGTTTTCAAATTAGGTTAAGATTTTAGGAAAAAGATCAAAAATCGGATTTTGCATCAATCCTAGGATATATACATCTATAAATATGAAGGATCTTTCTTAGACTAAGTTCATTTATTTACTAATATATATAATATTTTTTTCTTTTTTTTTATATATATACAATTTTTATTTATTTACATTTCCTTAGCATCCTTAGGCTTTCTAGTTTACCCTTGTAGCGAGTCTCTTACCGATGACTCCCAAACCAGATGGTCTTAGGGCACCAGATGAGAAAACATCCCTCGGGTTCGATGACTCAAGTAAACTAGGCCACGAAGGAATTTAAGGACTTAACCACCTTTAGGCGTGATCGGCAATGCTTCTTGAGGCACGACTAACCAGCTTAATCAGTGGCTAAGTATTTATTATTTATTTATGTACATCTTTTTTTCTTTATATATATATATTTTTTTATTATATATATATGTAAATAAAATCACAAAGTCCTTGATTAATCCTTCAATATGTTTAATGTATATATCCTAAAGAAAGAATTAAAATCTAGTAATTTTTCTAATCCTTTATTACTTAACCTAAAAATCTAACAAAACTCCTCTTTTCAACTTATAATTAGAAATCTTAGTTAAGAGCTTCCTTAATCCCTAAATTTCAAGTTTGATTCTTTAAACATGGATCAAGAATTTCTTCTTTTTTTTTTTATTTTTCTAAAAGAAAAAAATAAAATCTAAAAGAAAGTAGAAAATCTATAAGAAACGTAAAATCTAAAAGAAAATAAAAGACCTAAAAAGAAAATGAAAAATCCTATGTTAGAAGCTACCCCCCATACCTATCTCATGCATTGTCCCCAATGTATGCAAGATAAAAAGATGCATGAAATAGGTAAAAGGTACAACACTACTCCCTCCGTCGCTTTGGACCCGCAGTGGTGCTAGGTCCAGCCGACTGTGATCTCCTCAACGCTGCCTCCATACTATCTAACCGAGAGGATTGCTCCTCTACCTTCTTCCTCAGCCTCACTTGTCCCTAAAGATTTTCTTCATGCCCTTCCAGATGGAAGACATGAAAGCTCGTGACTCTGCTGGGGGATCATGCCTCCAAAACTCAGGTTCATCTTCTTCCTCAAGACTCTCCTCAGAGGAGGACTCTACCCGTACATCCTCAGGCTGGACAGTAGGAGTCCAGACTGCGTGCAAACAACTATTATACGAACTGGTAGGTCTCTCAGGTGCAACAAACACTCGGTTGAATGAATCAAAGACATCGTCTGGTAGGAAAGTTCTACATAGACGTGTAATCAAGATAGGATGGGAGTATTTGGCACCCCTAGTGCGTGAGAAATTGGCTATGAGTGCGTGGAAGATGACCTTATTTAAACAAAACTGTGTGTTGACG
Source organism: Agave tequilana (assembly GCA_038442645.1). Lineage (NCBI taxonomy): Eukaryota > Viridiplantae > Streptophyta > Magnoliopsida > Asparagales > Asparagaceae > Agave > Agave tequilana. The sequence continues at coordinate 51,170 of JAVJIF010012404.1, forward strand.
AGTCATTAAATCATGTATAATTTGTAACACAGGTCTGTTAAATGAGGAGGTGTGGTCTAGCCCTAAAATATTGCGTTGAATCCAACGTCCAACGCAGTGAATATTTCTAAACGTGGTGCTAGCCTTCAGCCCACGATCCTGCTCAGTACAACGAGCCCCCATAACAGTCATATACTCAATCAATGGGAGAGGCTCGCTGTGTTGTGTGATGGTTGGAACAGTAGTGACTTCCTCAAGAAGAGGATGCGTGACAAGTAAGTCTCCTGTGGGCATGTGTACAGTAAACTGATACGTTTGTGGATCAATCGATGCTTGGTCAATGTGAGTGTAAAACATTGTCACCAATTCGGGACAATAAAAGGCATCAGTCTCAGAGTTGTCATACACTAACGTATACCAATTCCAAGCCTTAATTCTCTCTAGAAACACATACCCATATCCATTTGCATCACTCAATATTTTTCCAAAGTCTTTCTCAATGAAAATAGATGGTGCCATGATATGAATTAAAAACAAAGCAATAAAAAGAAGAGATCTGAATTCGAACCGCCCTCGGAATTCGTGGGGGGGAAAAGTTCGATCTCTGCAGTGGGTACAGGAGAGTCTGAATGAAGATGTAGCACCAGATCGGCTGGAAGTGCGTGAGATCGACTGGTGCAGAACTTGACGGCACCCAGGAAGCTTCAGAAAAGCCGCAGAATCTCGGCAAAAATCGCAGGAACGCGGTACAACAAAGAGATCTGAGGAGAGAAAAAGTTTCAGAGTGCGGCGCTCTGGAAGAGAGTTGTAGATCTGAGATGATTTTTTCTTGTGAGGGAGAAGGGTCGGGCAGAGTAAGTATTTATAGGAGGAAAAACCAAGAGATTTCCACTTCTATCCCTAGGTCAAAAGGAATTTTACCAACTTTGGAATTTGTAGTTTTGAAAAGAGAGTTTGACTCTTGGGAAGTTGTAGTGACCTAGGACTTTGGAATTTTTGAAAGAAGGAGTTTTGAAGAAACCTAGGAATTTCAAATTTGGTGGAACTCTTATTAGAAATCCCTCATTTTTTATTATTTTTTTAATTATTATTATTATTATTTATTTACAAAATTATAAAAAAAGAAAAAAAATATTACAAAGATTATGTACAAGTGGGTTCACTGCCTAGGGTATCTTTTGGCCGTTTCCCTCTGGCCCGTTTCCCGTCATTCCAGTGTGTTCTCTTTCGCGGGTTTAATTGGGAAACGTGTCACATTATATTCTTAACCTCGGCATTTCCAGTTTCAATTCATTGTTGTCCATCCATATCTCACCATTTTGTTCCTTAAGAATTCCTCCTCACCACCTTTTTTATTCAGCACATCTTTTTGTCCATCTTCAGAAATTCAAGCTCATCTCCAAATAATTCTTCGAAACTCTCATGTCAACATCTCTCTCTTCAAAAGTGTACAATCAGCTAACCTACCCCGAGTGGACTCATCTAGACACATGTTCTCATCAGCAAACAGGTCTTCAAAGATATATCAATCGGAGGTTCAGATACAGTCAGAGTTGGCTCTGTGAAAGTTAAAATATCCAAATCAACTTTCCCCTTTTGAAAGGGTACTCGGATAAGAGAATCACCAGATTGTGACTCATCTTTTGGATCTTCACCTTCTTCCTCACAATTGTTACTAATGAAGCTAACCTCAAATGTTTGATCTTTTGTTTTACGAGGTTGTGTGTGGAAGACATTGTGTTCATGAGTCATGTTAATAAAGGTTAACCTCATTGATCCATTCTGGCAATTAATGATGGCATTTGCAGTAGCCAGGAATGGTCGTCCCAAAATGACAGGAGTTTGAGCCCTTTGATTGGAATTTGACACAGGTTTTGTTTCAAGGACTACAAAGTCAACAGGATAAATGAATTCCCCAACTTTGACAAGGACATCATGAATTTCCCCTTGGGTCTAGTGACAGAGCGATCAGCCAATTGGATAGTCATTTGGTAGGACGGAGATCACCTAACCTTAATTGTTGGTACATAGAGAAAGGCAGGAGATTGATGCTGGCCCCCAAATCAAGAAGTGCCCTATTAATGGTAGTCTGTCCTATGATGCATGAAATGGTGGGGCTCCCTGGGTCTTTGTATTTAACAGGAATTGGACCATTGAGCAGCTCGTTGATGGATGATGCTAGGAAGACTTTTTTAGGGACTTGTTTTTCCTCTTCTTGGTGCACATTTCCTTTAAGAATTTAGCATATGATGGCACTTGTTATATGGCATCAAGAAGAGGGATATTGATTTGGACCTTATTAAACATTTCTCTTATCTTCTCCATATGAGCATTTGTCTTGGATTCTTAAGCCTATTTGGAAATGGTACAACAGGCTTATAGGGTTGCTCATCTACCTTTTCTTTACCCTTGGCTTTTGAAGTGGAGGGCTCTGTACTAGGAGATGGTATGTCAGAAGTTGGTTGCATGGGACGGAGGTGTTAGCTTTGGTGCTGGATGAGATGATTGACTAGAAACCTTATTATCAACTTGTTTACCAGATCTCAGGGTATGAATAGCATGACATTGACTGGGTCCTGAATCTTCCACTTCATTCAAAGGGAAGTGATGTTGGGATTTGGCACTGCTGGCTTGGAAGCATACCTTTTTGTCTCTCATTAGCCAATTGCCCTAATTGGACCTAAATTCTATCCATATCCTATTGATGATGGCTCAACATTGAAGCTTGGGTCTTAGTTAAGGATTCTATCATTTTCATCAACTCTGATATTTTATCATCTGAATTGTTCTGGGGTGGATGTTGATGATGTGGAGATTGGGATTGGTAGTGTTGGGGTTTGGATAAGATTATGATTGTGGTGGACCTTGAGATGGACGAAAATTTGGTACATTATGATTGAAACTGGATGGGTGAGACTGAGCATTATATGGATGTGGAAGTGGTGGTTTATGATGCTCAGGACCAGACTGACTCTATGAAAAATTTGGATGGTTCTGCCATCCCGAATTGTATGTGTTGGAGTATGGGGTCTGGTAAAAGCTGCATTCATGTTCTCCTGATAAGATTGGGGCTGATACAATGGACACTCCTCAAAGACATAGTTAAGGTCATGACAGTAGGTGCAACCCGGTTTAATCACAGGCAATGGGTTGACCTGATTTACAACAGAATTTCCCCTAGACTCAAGCAGTTCTATCCTCTTCATTAATTGTGTGATCTTGACTTCTGCAGCTATAGAGGATTCTATGGAGTGCGTACCAGTTCTGGAAGTGGTGGGAGTGGATTTATCAGGACATGACTCCACTGAATGGTTTTCTCAGCTAGGGTTTCAAAGAGATCCCACCCCTGATGCTCATCTTTCTTCAAAAATTTCCCTTGGCACATGGATTCAAGGAGAATTTTCGTTTGGTAATCTAGACCGTCATAGATAATCTGGCACAGACTGTTGGCCCAAAGGCCTTCCACTCTAGTTTTGATGATGATTAACTCACGTAGTTATGTGTACTAATAATCTTGTGATTTTAGTTTCAGATCTTTAATCAAGATATTAGTTGGTGAAAGCTTCCACACATCTTTCACATGTTGATTCAAGAGCCCGAGCGTCAAAGATCATATATAGCACTTGCTCGGTGAATCAAGGAGCTTTGGATCAAGCCGACTTGGAGATTGCGCTCTACAAGAAGACTTGGAGATTGCGCTCTACAAGAAGACTTAGGTATCCATAGTTTTAGTTTTGAGTTTAGATCCCAAATTGTAAAGATTAGAATAGTATGATAAGCTCAAGTTCACAACACACACGTCTCATGTTTTGATTATTGGTTTTTGGTTTTTCGGTTTTAGGTTTAACCGATTTTGGTTTGCATGAATAGATATTATATCAAAACAAGTTTACATGGTTTAATGTATATTAGATTTGTTCTATATACATGCATGCTTCAACTCTCAGACAAACTTACTTTGATATACCTATTTCATGAGTTTTATGTTTTGGTATTTACAACAAAACATATTTTTTGGACTTAATGACAAAAATCATGATATATATATATGTTTCTTGTATATTGAATTTCTATTCATATACAATATGCTTCAAAGTGTTTAAATATCATATTTTGTATCATGGATGAGTTTTAGACAATGTGTATTTTCTATTCAAAATACAAGGTTTTAGAAAATACGGTTTTTGGTTTTTGGCAAAATTTCTATGACACAAAAATAGTCAAATATGTTTGAAATTTGTGTTAGGATTTTTAACACAAGTTTGTATTTCAATATAAAATGATAAAACTATTTTTGTGGAATTTTAGAGATTTTGTGGGTTTTATTATAATATTTTTTCCCAAGATTTCAGACCTGTTTTGTCTGCCAGGCTTTTCCGGTCGACTGGTACGGTCGACCGCAAAAGCAACAAAGCCAGTCGACCGTTCCGGTCGACCGACGTGCACGGATACGTGCATGTTGGCTGACTCTGTATCCGGTCGACCGAAGCGGTCGACCGACGGAGAGCTGTTGGCTCTCAGGAATTCTCGGTCGACCGAGGCGGTCGACCGGTAGCCACAACGGTTCAGAATTTGACGTTGGGCGGTCGACCGGCAGGGTAAAACTGGCAAATATTCTGTAAACGGCTAGTTTTCTAAATTGCCTATAAATACCCCATTTGAGAGAGTTTTTCTCAAGAATTTTTGGGCTAAAATTTTCTATCTCTCTGGTGTTTTTGCTGCAAGAAAAAAATAGGTTTTTGGATTCAAAGTGAACAATCTTTTGTGTTTTTGATTAGGGTTTGAAAAACCAAAGAAAAGGGATTTTGGGAAAAGCTTTTGTTTGAACTTCTATATCTTGATTTCATTTGTTTCCCAAAGGTTTTTCTTTGAGTTGCTGGTTTCATATCCCTTGTTTTCTCCACACTTGAGTTAAAAACTACTATCTATATCTATAGGTATTTGTGTGGGAAAAGAGATTGTTTGTGGTTGTGTTGACCACCAAGTTGTAACCCAATCTTTACTTGCTTTGTGCTTTGGGTTGTATCCCTCTAGTTGAGAGGTGATCCTTGTATTGGTTGGTGATTGGGAGTTTGTTGTATTGGTTTGAAAATTTGCCTCAAGGAGGAGGTTGTGATTGTTGGAGTTTGCCTCAGGGAGGAGGTTGTAAAGAGAGGAGTGTTGGGTACTCCTTGTAAAGGGTCCTAGGTGGACGAGCTAGTGGAAATCCTTCGTGTGTCGAAGGCGGGGATGTAGAGCTGGGTGCTCGAACCTCGATA